>WNWK01001012.1:132500-302500 GCA_009830355.1 Cherax destructor | reverse complement strand
CGTCATGTAAAACCACTAATCTGCCCGTCATCACAGCCAGCTGGATGGTTGGTTAGCTAGGATCCTCTAGGATAAATCGACCATCCTAGAACTGATCTCTTGAATGAGGTGCTATGGCCTTGTTACGTTTCAGAGGGAGGGGGGTGGCCTGGGGTGATTTCCTCGCTTCTAAGGACTCCTCTCAGACCACTCCCTCTGGTGCCTACAGTTGGGAAACTGTAGGCACGAGAGGGAGTATGGGTGTACGACACTTAGTGTTCTCACTATAACAGTGCCACATTTGCAATAACAATGGTATGTTATACATTTATCCTTCTACTTACTATATCTTATGTAGGACTTTAGTATGTAGTTGTACACACACTGATGTTAGGAACTAGTTAAAAAGTCTGTGTAGTTTAATTCCTTATTTGCGATTGAACTCAGTGCTCAGTTGGCTACACCACCACCTGGTGCTACACCACCTGGTGATACACCACCTGGTGCTACACCACCTGGTGATACACCACCTGGTGATACAACTGGTGATGCGCCACCTGGTGATGCAACTGGTGATGCACCACCTGGTGATACACCACCACAGAAAAGTAGCTGAGTGGTACTTTCATCCCTACTGTCCTTCATTCTTTCCCCTCCCTCTCTGTCTCTTCCACGCTCACCCCCACCTCTCCCACACACTTATCCAGTATACTACTCACTTTTTCTCCCTGCGATCCTTATCGACTCAGCAGGCAGTCAGAGCTTACGGTCTACAATGTAATGGTCGTTGACTAGACTGGTAGCCTCTATGGCGGGTGTGGGATGACATTATCTGCACCAACACTCCCTCTGGACGGTCTGCCACACCATCACGCATCAATAGGCTGAATTCATACTTTATATCCACCTATTTACTGCTTATGTTTTTTTTTTTTTTTGCATTTCCAATTTACGTGACCTTTGATTTTTTTATTTGTTAGCATTTATTGTATTCCAATCTTTATTCTGCTGTCTTTTTAGCTGGTGTTCAGTATCACTGACTGACGTTACAGAGGTTCGACGGTGAGAACGTCAAGGTGGGAACGAAGGAAATGAATGTTGATGGACATCCAACATCCCAGTAGATGATATACTGTCAATATTTCTTCTACAATATTTTTGCAACCATCACTGTGCTGACTGACCAAGAAACCTGCGCTAGTGTTCTTGAGTGCCGCCTATGCTCTCAGCTCAGCGTCTTGGAGACTTTCTTCAAAATGAGGATTATTTAGGAACTTCTGAATTTGAGGTCCGGTGAAGATACCTTCCTTCAGTTTGGCCTCACTAACTATGGAAAAAGGTCTCCTTCAGCTAGGCAACCTGCACCTTCTTTGTCCAAAGCTTAACGAAGTTTTTAATGAAGCCTAGCTTGATGTGTCCTTAGGATCGACTATTGGCCTGTGTTTAGCGTTCTTCACGCCTGCCTCATACGATTCTCCAGTTGACCAAGTAAGCTGAATGTAGTGCAATCACTACTGTTTTTCCATATTCGATTAGAGGGATAAGATTTTGCATTCGTATATTTCCTTCAAGTTACCAGCAAGAGCTAAGACAGACTTGCTAGTGTTGTCATGAAGATTGTCTTCAGACTATTTTTTTTTTTTTGCTGGAACCAAACTCCACATTGCAGGATCACGTTTACATAAAGTATCGTTAAGACCATTAACATCACAACAGTAACACACTGATTCTTCTAATTTAAAGTAAGTTTCTAGGCTTTTCTGTCGCTTTCTGAACAAACTGATTTCTTTGTCTGGGTGCAGTAAACTCCACTGGCTCAATCTTGAACCAAGTAGCTCTGTTCCCTGGACAGACAGCGCACAAGATCGTGAAGATCACCGAGTCACAAGACGTGGTTCCTGGTTGTTGACTCCAGCTGGTTCAAACTCGGAATCTGATTTAGTGGCTGCTGCTTCATCATCCAAGGAAAATGTATCTTCACGGGACGGTGGTGCTGGAACAGGGAGATCCTCAGTGTTCCACTGGTTTGATTGCATCAGGAAGATTTAGATATGTTATTTTGGATTTTGTTTTTGATGATAATCAAAACACACTTGTGATACAGAAATAATAATCCGTGGTGTGATCCTTTGGTTCCCGCCATACCACAGGGACTGCAAATGCCATGTATGACTTCCTTCCAGTAAACAACTCGTGGAAGGAGTCGAAGCAAGTAGCACAACACTGAGGTGCCCACAGCTTGTCCTGATCCCTGACTTTCACACCAAAGTGGAAACAGAGGTTGTTTTCACAGAGTTGTGATGTTTAGTCTCTTTGTTGTGAGTAAAGTTGTCACGTATATAACATAAGACATTACTGTCTTTTAATTAATTTACAACGTGGCAACTGAAAATATCAATTTGAAAGAAAATATACAATACATTAGTGATAAAACAATCTCAAATACACACACAAAAAAACCATAAATAATCTTATATAAAATGACCAGGCACTCAGTAGACCATAACATAGCTGAAGAATAATTGTTGTGAGGATGGGTTTGTACTTCACAAACTGTAGTGCCGGAGCAAAACTAAGTTAGAATTTGAATTCAACGTCCCTAATTTAGTTAGAATCAACCGTTTTTAAACGTAACTGAAACCTTTGCTACTGAAGCCTTTGGAGAGAAATGGTTTCATAAATAATAACTAGGACGCATTAAGAAACGGTAACTTACTAATCAGTTCTTAAGACAAAATAACAAATGTGAAGGAGAGGGATGGGTGGATTGCATTTTCTTAGACCATAAGAAGGCATCTGATACCGTACCCCACAAGAACCTGGTGCAAAAAATCGAGTTATTGTCAGGGTAGAGACGTCATATTGGGGGAAGAGTAATTAGCGGGGTACCACAAGCAGTACTATTTCTGGTTTATGTGAAAGACATTTCAGATGGGATTGAAAAAGATGAATCCCTGTTTGCTGATGATATAAAACTGATGAGAATAAAAACAGACGAGAGCAAACAGAGGCTGCAAAGGGATCTGGACAAACTGCAAAATTGGTCGGATTAGCAGTTGCTTGCATTCAACCCCACGAAATGCAAGGTTATGAAGATTGAGGAAAGGGTAAGAAAACCAGACACAGTACTGACACTGGATCAGAGGCTGCAGACTTCACTCAGAAAGACCTAGGAGTGAGCAAAGTGCCTGGTAAATTGCCAGGAACTCTTAGCAGCTGAATAAACTCTGTAGCCAGTGTTCGTCTGGCAAATCTTCAAGTAACCCTCAAGAATCTGAGTCCTTCCGGACCCTTTATACAACATATGCCAGGCCCAGTATGGAACCCACACCTGAAAAAACATACAAGAATCTGGAGAAAGTGCAGCAGTAGATAACAAGGCTTGTTCCAGAGTTGAGGGGCACGAGGTACGAGGAGATGATACATGAATTTTATGTGGCGACATTAGAGGACAGAAGAACCATGGAAGATAGGAAAAACATACAAAATACTCAGGGAAAATTGATAATGTATATAAGGAAAGGTAGTTTGGCAGGCGAGAAACTAGAAGGTAAGATACAAGTAACATAGGGATGTCAGGAATTATTTCTTCAATCTCAGATTCGTCGGGAAACAGAATGATCTCGAAGTGGAGGCAGACCCCATAAAGAGTTTTAGGAGTAGGTACGATACGACCCACGAGGCTAGGAGGGAGTGAATCTGGCAAGTGACAGATTGACAGGTAGGGCCAGGAGCTAGGATTCTACTCTTATAATCTCATATAGGTAAACATACGCATATTTACACGAATACATACAAGCACACACACACACAAACATGGCATTGCTCTAATATTTTAACATGCATGTACACAGTTTTGTTTTTTTGCAGTATTTTGGTGTATGTGAATGTATACTGGCACTCACGGCACCGTGCTTTCACTACCACTTACGGCACCGTGCTTTCACTGCCACTTACGGCACCGTGCTTTCACTGCCACTTACGGCACCGTGCTTTCACTGCCACTTACGGCACCGTGCTTTCACTGCCACTTACGGCACCGTGCTTTCACTGCCACTTACGGCACCGTGCTTTCACTGCCACTTACGGCACCGTGCTTTCACTGCCACTTACGGCACCGTGCTTTCACTGCCACTTACGGCACCGTGCTTTCACTGCCACTTACGGCACCGTGCTTTCACTGCCACTTACGGCACCGTGCTTTCACTGCCACTTACGGCACCGTGCTTTCACTGCCACTTACGGCACCGTGCTTTCACTGCCACTTACGGCACCGTGCTTTCACTGCCACTTACGGCACCGTGCTTTCACTGCCACTTACGGCACCGTGCTTTCACTGCCACTTACGGCACCGTGCTTTCACTGCCACTTACGGCACCGTGCTTTCACTGCCACTTACGGCACCGTGCTTTCACTGCCACTTACGGCACCGTGCTTTCACTGCCACTTACGGCACCGTGCTTTCACTGCCACTTACGGCACCGTGCTTTCACTGCCACTCACGGCACCGTGCCTTGACTGCCACTCATAGTACCATGCTTTCATTGTCACGGCACCGTGCTTTCACTGACACCCGCCCACCCAACCAGCCGCCCGCCCGCCCATCCAGGCACCCACCCAGCCGCCAGCCCGCCCATCCAGGCACCCACCCAGCCCGCCCATCCAGGCACCCACCCAGCCGCCAGCCCGCCATATCTAACATGATCAATGGTGATAAATGTTTTTGAAAACCCACAAGTTGAAGATTGAGACACATATGCAACATATGGGAATCTTTATTGAAGAAACGTTTCGCCACACAGTGACTTCATCAGTCCAATATAAAGAAGAAGCCACTGTGTGGCGAAACGTTTCTTCAATAAAGATTCACAAATGTTGCATAAGTGTCTCAATCTTCATGACCAATGGTCTTCCCGACCCTACATTCCTTCCTTCCCCCTCCACAACCCTCACCCAAAATACATCCCTTTCCTTAAGAGGGAACAATCTACCAGTTTAACTGTTTTTCCTATTTCTCTCCACCTTCCATCCTTCTCCTCTCTCGCTTCCTCCTCCTCCATCCTTCTCTCCTCTCACCTCCTCCTCCATACTTCTCCTCTCTCGCCTCCTCCTCCATCCTTTTCCTCTCTCGCCTCCTCCTGCTCAACCTTACCCCATTATTCTTCTCGTCTCCTCTACTCCCTTCTTTATCTCCCACTCATCCCCTCTCCCCCCACCTACAGAAATAACACGAGTGAACCTACCTCTCTGTCTCATCAGTGAGTGGCCTTGCCAAGCACAGCGGCCCAGGAATGGTCATGGTGATATAATGATGCCAGGGGCTCATGTGACCTGCCCATCACCACTCAAGTTTTGCTGTCTTCCTGTGTCTGCTGGAGAGTCTGCTGGCTTGTCTGGCTGCCTGTGACGACCTGCATGCGCCATGTCATTGTATTCTGATGCCCAGATTGCTTCGTGGGTCCCGGAGCTGTAGCTGTACACGCAGGATACAGCATTGGTGTACCCGTCTGTAGACTGGACACAAGGAGGAGGAGGTAAGCCGTTGCCCTGGACATGTGAAGCTCCCTGGTAATGAGCAGGAGGATGCTCAGGTGAAGTGCTCTAGTCTGGACTCCTGGCTTGATACCAGACTCCTCTGTAGGCTCAAGTTTTCGTTATATTCTGACTAATCTGGCCCTCATTTCAGGTAGATTTCCGCCTCAGGTTGAAATTGTGGGTTATATTTGTAATGTGTTTCGTAAGTCGTGAGCCTGGTGGGCCCTGTAGACGAGCAACAAGTTAAACGTTGTTAGGTAAAAGACCACATGTGTAACCAATGTGGCATTACCAACAATTTGAGAAAGCTCCTGGAGAGCGAACGTTGTTGCCACAATAAAATGTCACATTAGTTACACGAGTGTCCTTTCCCCTAACATTGTGGAAAACCAAGCAAGAAAATCGTGATTTTCCGTTGCTCTGTAAGTCTTGTGGAGGGAGGGGGAGACGTACAGAAAGATGGGGGAAGGGCTGTAACATACTAGTGTGCCGGCATACACGAGTGTCATATCTTCACCTCACAAACCCTTAATCATAAGAGTAATTTAGTGATGATGCCTTAATAGGATAATATTCAGTCTCTTTTACAAGTACATAAGCTAAGCTAAATTTAACATGTAAACTAAATAGCCTAGTACATATATATAGGATTACCTCCAACTAGGCCTTCACACTTAATACCATTGCCACCTCCTTGAGTGGGCACAGCCTACAGGACAGAGCTAGTCAGTGGCACACTGTCAAGATGATAGGACTCACGTCCTCCTGTCTGGCTAACCAGGCAGTTAAATCGAGACTCGACACACGTTATTTCGCGGTGTTCCTAGACACTCCACACACCAAAGGCGGCAAATGCTTGTTATAAGGACAATTGAATACATTCATGGTTATGGTAACGAGTAATTCGATGCCACGTGGAAGGTCCCACACACTGCGCTGAAACTCTCAGGAGACCAGAGCTGCACTACACCCGGGACACTAGACTGCCCTTGTCTAGATAGTGGTAAGTAATCCTTTTGGGGGAGCATTTAATGCAAGGTGTGTCTCTAGGATTTAATTAATGATCTGACTGGAGCATTGGCTAATCAGTCGGCAGTTACGACTGCACATCCTTGTTCTAGACAAACATTGTTGGTTGTGATGATGGCTCTAGAAAACCCACAAGTTGAAGAATGAAACATATAAGCAAATATGGGAATCTTTACTGAGGAAACATTTCGCCAGCCAGTGACTTCATCAGTCCAATACAAAGAAGAACGCTGTAAGGAACACATCGATTTCAAACTGAGGGACTGATTACCTCAAAGAACGGTGTACGTTCTTCTTTGTATTGGACTGATGAAGCCACTGGTTGGCGAAACGTTTCCCTCAGTTAAAATTCCCATATTTTTCATAAGTGCATCATTCTTCAAACACTGTCGGTAATTTTATCTTTATAACTAAGTCAAACGTTGTTCAACATGGTGTTCGATCCTATTTCCACAGGTTTAGTCACTGAGACACTCCTCTCTTGAGTGACGGTAAAGCACTCATCGTGGTCACCTGTGAGAGGAATATTGCTAGTCTGTGTAGAGTCCTAACCTCCACTGTTACCCAAACAACGGGTACAACCGTTACCTTCCTTAGAGGTTACCAGGGTGGACTATACAGGTCCGATAGCTCTAACTGAAACTCCAAATCTTACCCTCATTCAAAGTGTTCCTGTGTTTATTTATGTGACAGATGGCTGAGTGTTATAGTTGTGATATTTATGGAGGACTGACCAAGTAGGTCACTCGATGCTCATTGCCTTAAAAAAATGTATACAAGACAATAAAAACAAGGATCAAATTAAACAAAACAACGAACATAAACATTCAGCACAAAAAATACTATCAAATCAAATTAAAATACCCAACATCAATTTAAAAAAGAACAAAGACCTTTAAAAGATCCCAATGGACTCACAGGCCACCTACTAATTAGTGATCTGAAGGCAGAGTGCGTTCAAGTACGAGAAATGTTAAGGAAATGAGTCCAATCAATGGCTCCAAGCCACCTACTAACAGGTGGTCTTCAGTCAGGGAGCGCCAAAGATCGATTTATGTTGAAGGAGACCAAAGCTGCACCCACATGTTGCCCACCCCTCACTTCCCAGTCAGCAGAGCCCACCAAGCCTGCCACTTCCCAGTCAGCAGAGCCCACCAAGCCTGCCACTTCCCAGTCAGCAGAGCCCACCAAGCCTGCCACTTCCCAAAGACGTTTCTATGGATACAGTCCACGAAGTCACTGTGAGACAAGTGTAGCTTGGGTTCACTGCAGAAGTCAGTCTCAGTATCTGCCTCTTCATTTCTCGGGACGCCAACATGGTCCAGGAACTAACATGTCCCTAATGTCACCAGGGGTCGGTAACTATGGCCCATATGGGGACTGAGACCCCGGCGAAGTCTGTGGCCCAGATGGTGACTGTGACCCAGGCCGATCACCACTCACATCCTTCCATTCACCATTCCCTTCAGGAGAGGATGCCTGGACGCTGGTGAAGAGCTCTTGATCCAATAAATTTTATTTAGCATCCCCTTGGATTAAACATAATTTCCTCGTATTTATTCCATAAGCACTGTATAACCCTTTCAGGTTTAGTGCTTCTCTATAAAAATAATACTATAATAACCCGCATCTGATTCATTCTCTCTCTCTCTCTGTGGGTGATGGAATGGGCGGAGGTGAGGGAAGAAAGGAGCGGGGAAGGGAAAACAGAGAAGAAACAAGAAGCAGAAGCAGGAGCAGCAGCAGCGGCAGGAGCAGCAGCAGCAGCAGCGGCAGGAGCAGCAGCAGCAGCGGCAGGAGCAGGAGCAGCAGCAGCAGCGGCAGGCAGCAGCAGCAGACGGCAGGGCAGCAGCAGCAGCGAGCAGCGGCAGGGCAGCAGCAGCAGGCGGGCAGGAGCAGGAGCAGCAGCAGCGCGGCAGCAGCACGGCGCAGGAGCAGCAGCAGCAGCAGCCGGCACGGCGCAGCAGGGGGCAGGAGCAGCAGCAGCAGCAGCGGCAGCAGCGGCAGGAGCAGCAGCAGCAGCGGCAGCAGCAGCGGCAGGAGCAGCAGCAGCAGCGTGCTGTGATCAAGCATCATGGTGAATATACATTTCATGAATTTCTAGAGTGCACCTACTCCTGCAGCCTGACCCTGAGCTAGGCTTGTCTGATGCTTGCCTGGTCAACCAGGCTGTTACTGCTGGTGGCCCGTTGGCCCACATATCCATTACAGCTTCGTTGATGCGGCACTTGTCAGAGGAAACTGTCGGAGTTTCCTCTTGAAGACTTCTACAACTGTCCCGGCAGTTATCTGATATCTTCTGTTAAGATATAAAATCGTATAATGTTGGTAGAATTACCGACAATATGTTAGGTAAAAGGACACAAGTGCAATTAACGTGACATTTTATTTTGGCAACGTTTCGCTCCAGGAGCTTTATCAAGTCGTTACGATGTAAAATCGTACAGGACCACAGTTGTTGCTACAGTGTTCTCTTACTGTGCTCACAGCCCCTGCTTTTTTGGGGCTTATTCTACACATTCTCCATATCTCTTACTCCAGTACGTTATGGCATTACGCAGATTTAGGATTAGGATCTCAAGTACATTTCACGAGCACATATTCCTGGTAATTTAAATGTTGTATTGCTCTATGTGGGTAGTACCTGATCTTTAGATCTGTTCCACTTCTGATAGCTCGCTTGCCCTGAACGGAGCCGCCAACACTGAACAATACTCTAAGCCTAAGGTGTCAGTAGTAGTACTTATGTTCAGTAGTAGTAATTCAACTTACCAACCGTTAGTTGAGTCACAAGCCTTTCACGTGATCACTGACCGTTACTAGCCTTTCCTGCTGACCTAAGCCGTGTCAAGGGTCAACCTTTGAATATGAGCGCCCCTCGCTCACGGGAGCGTCAGTCTAGTCTAGAGAGCAGAGTAGAGAGGCAAGGCTCTGAGTGCTTCCCATACATTTTCACCAATATACCAGTTACTATCCAGCTACGTTTGTGTTTATTACCCAATCCATCGACAAGAACCCCACACGACAAAGGGATGGAGTACAAGCTATGTAAATAGTGTCACCATCGTCACTATTTTCCTTCATTTTCCTGGTTGTCGTGACATCTGTCTTATTGTGTTCTTTGTAAGATTAGTTGTCATAAACCATACCACCGGTGGGGTTGGAACCTGCGATCAGAGAGTCTCAAAACTCTAGACCGTCGCGTTAGCCACGTGGCTAACGCGGCGGTCTGGAGTTTTGAGACTCTCTGATCGCGGGTTCTAACCCCACCCGTGGTATGATTTGTTTGCAATCGTGTCATTACGATTTCGTGAGTCATTAGTTGTCATAATTACTTCTGGGTCCTTTACATATTCCTTCCGTTCTATATGGTAATTCTCTTGCATTCTGAATATATTGTCCCTTTTGAGTTGTTCATTCTTTCCATATCTAAGCAGCTGGAACTTGTTACCACTGAACGTCACTTCTCTGCTGCCTACCCAAAGTCCTTGTAATTTGTCCGTCTTTTCTGCCGAGGTGTTTATCATACTTATTTTAGTATCATAAGCAAATGAGGATACGAAACTGTGGGGGTATTTTTATCTATGTCTGCTATGAGAATAAACAGAAGAGGCGCCAGGATCGTGCCTTGGGGTTCTGAGCTTCTCACTTCACTAATGTTGTATTTTGATCTACTTATTACCACTGTGTTCTGTCATAAGGTTGAATATCCACTTGACTCCTTTCCCTGTTATACCTGTCGCCCTCACTTTATGTTCAGTCACCCCATGACTGTATTAAGTACATGCCTTTTCAAAATCACTGTATTCCACATCAGCGTTTTTTTCTGTTATAGTGGTTTAGCAGCTGCAACAAGCAGTTTGGGTTGTGCAGGCTTTGCTTTAAAAAAAAAATGACGTCTCAACAGCCTTTCGAAGACCCATGATGTGCTATGCTAATGGTTTATAATTTTTGGCTAGCGCTCTACTGCCTTCTACATGCAAGGAAGTTATGCCTGCACTCTTCAAGGCCTCTCAAGTGTGGTGTTTATATTTAGCAAAATTGAATACATCACACTATATGGTAGGTACACACTGCGAACAAAGGTTAACTATGTTTCCTCTGTCATATTCCATCACACAGGATGTCAGCCTGAGCTGGGAGGCTTCAGTAGGGTAGTGAGGATGTCAGCCTGAGCTGGGAGGCTTCACTAGGGTAGTGAGGATGTCAGCCTGAGCTGGGAGGCTTCAGTAGGGTAGTGAGGATGTCAGCCTGAGCTGGGAGGCTTCACTAGGGTAGTGAGGATGTCAGCCTGAGCTGGGAGGCTTCAGTAGGGTAGTGAGGATGTCAGCCTGAGCTGGGAGGCTTCACTAGGGTAGTGAGGATGTCAGCCTGAGCTGGGAGGCTTCACTAGGGTAGTGAGGATGTCAGCCTGAGCTGGGAGGCTTCAGTAGGGTAGTTACAAAAGGTTACATTCCAGCAGCAGAACTGGAATTACTATCACTTGGGAATTATCATCTCTCTAAAGATGGTCTTCTTTTCTATAAAATAATTGAAACTTATGAAGACATCATCATGATGTGGATAAAGAAGCGAGGGGAGGGAACAACAGAGGGGAGGGAACAACAGAGGGGAGAAGAGTGAAGACTAGATAAACAGGTGGAGAAAAGGAGGTCGGAATATAAAACCAAAGAATATGGAGGCACAGAACATAAGTGAAAGAGATTACGTCTAAGATGTCGCTTCTTTCTTTCTTCCTTCTTTCCTTCCCTCTCTCTCTCTCTCTCTCTCTCTCTCTCTCTTCCTCCATCCACCCTCTTCTCCCCACCTCTCAGTCACATTCTGCTTTCTCTAACGCTAAGTGTGGACATACCAACACACACACTACACACACACACACAGCTCCTGGAGGGCCAGGAGCTATTAATCGATCCCTGTAACCACATTTAGGCGAGTACACATACACACACACACACTATGAGTCGACCCCTGCAACCACAACTAGGTGAGTACACACACACACACACACACACACACACACACACACACACACACACACACACACACACACACACACACACACCCGGGAGTTCTGAGAAAGGTCACTGGTACACACTGCCTGGGTCGGGTCCCCGCATCATGGAGGCAGTTTAGTCACCGCTGGTACACACTGCCTGGGTCGGGTCCCCGCATCATGGAGGCAGTTTAGTCACCGCTGGTACACACTGCCTGGGTCGGGTCCCCGCATCATGGAGGCAGTTTAGTCACCGCTGGTACACACTGCCTGGGTCGGGTCCCCGCATCATGGAGGCAGTTTAGTCACCGCTGGTACACACTGCCTGGGTCGGGTCCCGCATCATGGAGGCAGTTTAGTCACCGCTGGTACACACTGCCTGGGTCGGGTCCCCGCATCATGGAGGCAGTTTAGTCACCGCTGGTACACACTGCCTGGGTCGGGTCCCGCATCATGGAGGCAGTTTAGTCACCGCTGGTACACACTGCCTGGGTCGGGTCTCCGCATCATGGAGGCAGTTTAGTCACCGCTGGTACACACTGCCTGGGTCGGGTCCCCGCATCATGGAGGCAGTTTAGTCACCGCTGGTACACACTGCCTGGGTCGGGTCCCGCATCATGGAGGCAGTTTAGTCACCGCTGGTACACACTGCCTGGGTCGGGTCCCGCATCATGGAGGCAGTTTAGTCACAAGAGCCACAATGAAAACAATAACAAAACAAGCAACCATTACAAAGAATAAATACATAATCGCAAACAAATACAGGAAAAGGCACAAGAAACATGAACATCTGACAAGAGTTTTTGACAGATGCTAATAAACACGGGAGGTAAAATATAACTGAGAAGGACGAGTAAAGAGGATAAAGGAAGGAGGGAAAGACTAAAGAGACAAGGAGAGACGGGGATGGGAGAGATTAAAGATAAAAGGAGGGAGAGGGATTAAATAAGAGAGAGAAGGATTAAAGAGGGAAGAGGAAGGAAGAGAAAGTAAATAAAAGGGAGAAGGGAGAGGCAAGAGAGCAGTTTTTCATACATTCTTGCCCGTCATTCCATTTCCTAGCTAATTAAACCAGGTACTGTCCTCTTCCCTTGATGTTTTCCTACCGCAAGGTGGCATGACTCACCTAGTACACCTTGATGTAGACCACTGAGACTACACCTCCTGGTCTACTACACTCACACCCTCAGAGTGATGTAGACCACTGAGACTACACTTCCTGGTCTACTACACTCACACCCTCAGAGTGATGTAGACCACTGAGACTACACCTCCTGGTCTACTACACTCACACCCTCAGAGTGATGTAGACCACTGATGGCAGTGGTGAAATTCTACCCCAGGTCTCCGAAGGCCAATAAGGCATGGGGAGGAAATGAGAAATGAATGCAAGAAGGGAGACAGAGAGAGAGAGAGAGAGAGAGAGAGAGAGAGAGAGAGAGAGAGAGAGAGAGAGAGAGAGAGAGAGAGAGAGAGAGAGAGAGAGAGAGAGACAGACAGACAGACAGACAGACAGACAGACAGACAGACAGAGACAGAGAGACAGACAGACAGAGGGAAGAGACTGAGAAAGAAAGGGAGGGATGGAGAAAAGGGATAAGGTAAGGGAGATACGGGGAGACAGGAAAAGACTTAAGGGAGATGTTAGAAGGAAGAAAGCGAGAGCAAAGAGGAAGGGAGAGAAGGGACAAGGGAGGGAGGGAGGGAGAGGAGAGGGAAGGGAGGAGAGAGAGGGAGAGGAGAGGGAAAGGAGGTAGGGGGGTGTCTGGGTGCTAGCGATGCATCACATGGGTAGTAGAGTCACTCCGGGCACAGGGCCAGTTGGCACTCCCCTTCCCCTCTATCCTCCTCCCCTCCCCTAAGCACTCTCCTACCCTCCCTTCCCCCAGGCACTCGTCCGGCTACTCCCTCCCCCGTCGCTCCCCCAACCACCACCAAAGTAGCAACAATGATAAGTAATGGCAGCTTTCCAAGAGACCCTACTTAGCAGGAAAGGAAGTGAAGCAAGGATCGTGCCCTGACTGACAAGGAAACAAGGGGCGCTTCCAGGAAGTAACTATCCCACACCATGGGCAGTTAACGGGATATACAACAGGGAAAATATTTACTACAGGCCCCTAAACATCTGCAGGACGGAGCTACGATCAACCAACGGTCAAAAAGGAACGCTGAAATAGTTCCAGCAGACATTTACAACTGACATTAGAAGAGGAAACCGCACATAAGGAAATGATGCAAATAAAGTCTCTCTTGATACCAATATTCAGTTTTGACAAGACTGATTTTTTTTACGAGATTGATATAGGAGTTGAAAAGGTGGAGAAATAAGAGAAGTACTAGATTATGCAAAAAGGCAGAATGACACAGGAAGGAGAGTGTTGGATACCACTCGTACAGAATATAAGTTAGACAAACACACACGTAATATAGTTAAGTATTCCAGGAATACTAATGAGTAACACATATGAGAACAAAGCAAGTACAGAACACCGCAAGCAAGGTGATGCAAAATAGTGCTTCAGATGGTGTTGTCACTGGCACTGGTCTGTCACTGGTGCTGCTGTCACTGGCTGCTGTCACTGGCACTGTCACTGGCACTGGTGCTGTTTTCGAAGACAGTGCGAAATAGCATATTAACTGGTGTTGCTGAAGAAGAGGTTACAGGTCAAGAAATATTAATCAATGTTTCATCTGATGCTGGTTCAGACGCTGGTTCAGAAGATGGTACAGCTCTAGACACAGCTGGTGGTGCTGCTGTTACTGGTGATGGTGCTGGTTATAGACCTAGAAACTACACCAGTTGAAAACTCAGCCACCCACAAGATCCAGCCAACAGCAATGGGAAATGTGCAGTTCTATGCTTGGGTGTCCGCTGGCATGGAATGTCTGGAAAAAAAAACAACGAACGAGACTTGCAACTTCGACCATCCCCCCCAAAAAAATAAGTGATCTGACCAAAGGCGCGAGTCGTTCTCCATCCCTCAACCTTGTCCAGCCTGAAATGTGCTATACATCAGTAAGTGAGAAACTCTGCTATAACTCTGCATACTATTTAAATGGGACCAGGAGTTACAAACCCCACAAACCATAGGAAACTAATGACGATACTTACGACCATTCAATGGCAAGAGATTTCTTTTGTGTCAGAAAAAGAGAAAAAATGGCAATGACAAAAATATTTCGCCTTGAAGCCTTGTTGGGGTGGTCCCCCCCCCCGCTCCAGACCCAAGGATATTAATGCCAACAAAAAATCCCTCAGCAAACAATACATAATTTATCTTTGGTAATATATAGGACCTCAAACATTTTGACAGCGAAATGTGGATACCTGGGTACAACAAATTCTTCATGAAGGAAATTCAAAACCTCGTCAATATCTTCACAATTTCTGACATAACCCCAAACCTCCACTTGACTTCAAAAAAGCTATCGACAACATGCCCATGCACTCTGCCCCACAACCAGACTCATGGAATTCTATGTTCATCAAGAATTGCAAGAAACCTTTATCATGTGTCTTAAATATTCTATGGAGAAGGTGAGTAGCCACAGGGGTCATCCCAGTCGTTAAAAACAACAAATACACCTCCACTCCATCACAAAGCAATAGTGAAGAATAATAGAGTGGCAGCACTAACATGTCACCGGTCTAGATCGCTAACCACATGGACTCACAGAAGTTGCACAACCCAGGGCAGCCTGGGTTGTGCAGGCCGCTCATGTCTCTGATTGCTGCACTTCTACAAGTTTATTACATGCACTGGAAGGCAGACAAAATGCAGATGCTATACACCATAGCGCAAAAAATGCGTGCAGAAAGGAATAACTGAAACAGTGGGCAAATCTATTTTAAATTTCTAACAAAATGAAAGAATATTAGTAAACATAGTTAAGTTAGAAGCTGCCAATGAAAATCTGTTCCCCAAGGCACCGCACTCGCCCCTATCCTTTTCTTCATCCATGAATTTGACAAGCAGGAACATAAATCATAGCATCGTCTTCTGCAGACGATACTAGAATTTGCATGAGAGTGACATCTATTGAGGACACAGCAAATCTCCAAGCTGATATAATCAGTCTTACAGTTGGCCACAGAAAACAGCATAATGTTTAATGAAGGCAAATTTCTGCTACTCCATTATGGAGACAAAATAGTAAATAAAAGAAAAGACGGAGTATAAAACTAATCCTAATCACTCTTGAAGACTTTTACACTTGTTCCGGCAGTGTTTCTGATATCCTCTGGTAAAATGTTAGAGAGGCTGGGATCACAGATGTTGATATAATGTTCTCTTATTGTGGCTACGGCGTTACTACGTTTCACTGGGTTTGTTATACGCTTTCTCCCATATTCCATTCTAGTATGTTAAAACAGCGTTTAGATTTGGGACTAAACCAAATGAATATATTATCATGCATATCTCTCTCTCTCTCTCTCTCTCTCTCTCTCTGGAATGGAGGAGAGAGATTACATATTTACAGTAGGACTGAAGCGTTCCATTAATTTAAATGTTCATTGTCTCTATGAAGGATGTAAATAATCTTTGAATCTGTTCAATCTCTTGGCCTGAACAAGACCGCCAACACTGAACAATATTCTGCGAGAGAACAGTGTCCCCAGTAGCCCTATTTCCTTTGTTTTGGAAGTTCTCATTATCCACCATCATTTTCCTGGCTGTTGCTACATTGCCTTATTGTGTTCCTTGAAAGAAATTCAAATGACATTATCACTCCCGGGTTCTTTACATGTGCTGTTATATTTGGTAATCCTCTTCCGTTTTATATATAGTCTCCCTTTTGAGTCCCTCTCCATATGTAAGCGTTTGGAACTTGTCACAAGTTAATGTTATGATATTCTCCACTGCCAACGGAAAGACTTTGCCTGTATCTTCTTGCAGTTTTTCCGTGTCTTTTATCGAGGTGATTTTCATGCTTATTTTGGTATCATTTTCAAATGGTGATACGAAACTGTCTCGAGTACGTTCTTAGCTGTCCTCATCAAGGTTGAGAAGCAGTGAAGGCGCCAGGACTGTACCACGGGGTACCCACCTTAGTGGAGTGTTGAACACTGATTCATACTGGTCTTTCAGAATTCCACTCAATTATTCATCGTCAGAATTAAAATCTCCTGTGGGTATTAAATGGTCCTTTTCTACAGGTAGTTCTTAACTTGGATTTTGCATTATGTGAAGAAATATTTATGTGGTTACTGAAAATCAACCTCAGTAAATGCTAGGTAATTAAAGTTGGTAGAGAAGAGAATGAACAAAGTAACATTTTTGTGAAAAATTAATCTAGAACAGTTCTCCCTTCACTGTTACTCTTGTCCTTATACTACACCCTCCACACTGTGTCTACACTCACTACACTGTGTCTACACCCACTACACTGTGTCTACACCCACTACACTGTGTCTACACCCTCCAGAGTCTACACCCACTACACTGTGTCTACACCCACTACACTGTGTCTACACCCTCCACACTGTCTACACCCACTACACTGTGTCTACACTCACTACACTGTCTACACCCACTACATTGTCTATACCCTCCACACTGTCTACACCAACTACACTGTGTCTACACCCACTACACTGTGTCTACACCCTCCACACTGTCTACACCCACTACACTGTGTCTACACTCACTACACTGTCTACACCCACTACATTGTCTACACCCTCCACACTGTCTACACCCACTACACTGTGTCTACACCCACTACACTGTCTACACCCTCCACTGTCTACACCCACTACACTGTCTACTCCCTCCACACTGTCTACACCCACTACACCCGCCATAGTCTACACCCACTACACTGTGTCTACACCCACTACACCCGCCATAGTCTACACCCACCTCACACTACAACCTCCACACTGTCTCCACGTACCAACACTTGCAATTGATCAGGTGCTTGTCATAATCCGTCTCTGTTTATCTTTGTCAATATGTTTGTGTGTGTGTGTGTTTGTATGTATGTTTTTCATTATTCTAGACGAGTGTTGAGAGCGTCTTACACCTCCGTCCCTTCCTTGTTATATTACTGCTGCTTGTAAGTGTCCACCTCCGTCCCTTCCTTGTTATATTACTGCTGCTTGTAAGTGTCCACCTCCGTCCCTTCCTTGTTATATTACTGCTGCTTGTAAGTGTCCACCTCCGTCCCTTCCTTGTTATATTACTGCTGCTTGTAAGTGTCCACCTCCGTCCCTTCCTTGTTATATTACTGCTGCTTGTAAGTGTCCACCTCCGTCCCTTCCTTGTTATATTACTGCTGCTTGTAAGTGTCCACCTCCGTCCCTTCCTTGTTATATTACTGCTGCTTGTAAGTGTCCACCTCCGTCCCTTCCTTGTTATATTACTGCTGCTTGTAAGTGTCCACCTCCGTCCCTTCCTTGTTATATTACTGCTGCTTGTAAGTGTCCACCTCCGTCCCTTCCTTGTTATATTACTGCTGCTTGTAAGTGTCCACCTCCGTCCCTTCCTTGTTATATTACTGCTGCTTGTAAGTGTCCACCTCCGTCCCTTCCTTGTTATATTACTGCTGCTTGTAAGTGTCCACCTCCGTCCCTTCCTTGTTATATTACTGCTGCTTGTAAGTGTCCACCTCCGTCCCTTCCTTGTTATATTACTGCTGCTTGTAGTGTCCACCTCCGTCCCTTCCTTGTTATATTACTGCTGCTTGTAAGTGTCCACCTCCGTCCCTTCCTTGTTATATTACTGCTGCTTGTAAGTGTCCACCTCCGTCCTTCCTTGTTATATTACTGCTGCTTGTAAGTGTCCACCTCCGTCCCTTCCTTGTTATATTACTGCTGCTTGTAAGTGTCCACCTCCGTCCCTTCCTTGTTATATTACTGCTGCTTGTAAGTGTCCACCTCCGTCCCTTCCTTGTTATATTACTGCTGCTTGTAAGTGTCCACCTCCGTCCCTTCCTTGTTATATTACTGCTGCTTGTAAGTGTCCACCTCCGCCCCTTCCTTGTTATATTACTGCTGCTTGTAAGTGTCCACCTCCGTCCCTTCCTTGTTATATTACTGCTGCTTGTAAGTGTCCACCTCCGTCCCTTCCTTGTTATATTACTGCTGCTTGTAAGTGTCCACCTCCGTCCCTTCCTTGTTATATTACTGCTGCTTGTAAGTGTCCCACTCCGTCCCTTCCTTGTTATATTACTGCTGCTTGTAAGTGTCCACCTCCGTCCCTTCCTTGTTATATTACTGCTGCTTGTAAGTGTCCACCTCCGTCCCTTCCTTGTTATATTACTGCTGCTTGTAAGTGTCCACCTCCGTCCCTTCCTTGTTATATTACTGCTGCTTGTAAGTGTCCACCTCCGTCCCTTCCTTGTTATATTACTGCTGCTTGTAAGTGTCCACCTCCGTCCCTTCCTTGTTATATTACTGCTGCTTGTAAGTGTCCACCTCCGTCCCTTCCTTGTTATATTACTGCTGCTTGTAAGTGTCCACCTCCGTCCCTTCCTTGTTATATTACTGCTGCTTGTAAGTGTCCACCTCCGTCCTTCCTTGTTATATTACTGCTGCTTGTAAGTGTCCACTCCGTCCCTTCCTTGTTATATTACTGCTGCTTGAGTGTCACCTCGTCCTTCCTCTTGTTATATTACTGCTGCTTGTAAGTGTCCCACTACCTGTCACTGCTCACACGTCAATAAATAATCTTTATTTCGGACTCACTGGTGTCACGTGTTTCCTTTCCTCTTTCTCTCTCGCTTTCCTCTTCCACCTATTGCATGTTTGCTTTCCTCAACACCACTCTCTCTCTAGCTTGCTCCTCTTCTCCAGCTCAACACCACTCTCTCTTTACCTTGCTCCTCTTCTCCAGCTCAACACCACTCTCTCTTTACCTTGCTCCTCTTCTCCAACTCAACACCACTCTCTCTTTACCTTGCTCCTCTTCTCCAGCTCAACACCACTCTCTCTTTACCTTGCTCCTCTTCTCCAGCTCAACACCACTCTCTCTTTACCTTGCTCCTCTTCTCCAGCTCAACACCACTCTTCTTTACCTTGCTCCTCTTCTCAGCTCAACACCACTCTCTTTACCTTGCTCCTCTTCTCCAGCTCAACACCACTCTCTTTACCTTGCTCCTCTTCTCCAGCTCAACACCACTCTCTCTTTACCTTGCTCCTCTTCTCCAACTCAACACCACTCTCTCTTTACCTTGCTCCTCTTCTCCAACTCAACACCACTCTCTCTTTACCTTGCTCCTCTTCTCCAACTCAACACCACTCTCTCTTTACCTTGCTCCTCTTCTCCAACTCAACACTACTCTCTCTTTACCTTGCTCCTCTTCTCCAGCTCAACACCACTCTCTCTTTACCTTGCTCCTCTTCTCCAACTCAACACCACTCTCTCTTTACCTTGCTCCTCTTCTCCAACTCTCTCTCACTCTTAAAAATGGCGCCATCACACTGCTAATTATTAATTACTGTTGTTGTAGTTACATTTAGTGTGACTGGTAGCACTCCATATGAACACTCAAAGATCAAACTACGCCAAGGTAACACAATGCTCGTCTTCACGGCTCGAAGATTTGAGTACAAAACACCAGAAACAACACTGACGTGCGTGTCAGACTCTGCCTTGAACGTGTATGGAACACAGTGCAGACAAGACGAAGAATTAGACACATGTGCAACATCTGGGTATCTTTACTGTAGACGTTTCGCCATCCAATGGCTTTATTTTTTTTTTTATTAACACATCGGCCAATTCCCACCAAGGAAGGGTGGCCCGAAAAAGAAAAACTTTCATCATCATTCACTCCATCACTGTCTTGCCAGAGGGGTGCTTTACACTACAGTTATAAAACTGCAACATTAACACCCCTCCTTCAGAGTGCAGACACTGTACTTCCCATCTCCAGGACTCAAGTCCGGCCTGCCGGTTTCCCTGAATCCCTTCATAAATGTTACTTTACTCACACTCCAACAGCACGTCAAGTATTAAAAACCATTTGTCTCCATTCACTCCTATCAAATACGCTCACACATGCTTGCTGGAAGTCCAAGCCCCTCGCACACAAAACCTCATTTACCCCCTCCCTCCAACCTTTCCTGGGCCGACCCCTACCCCGCCTTCCCTCCACTACAGATTTATACACTCTCGAAGTCATTCTGTCTCGTTTCATTCTCTCTACATGTCCGAACCACCTCAACAACCCCTCCTCAGCTCTCTGGATAATAGTTTTGGCAATCCCGCACCTCCTCCTAATTTCCAAACTCCGAATTCTCTGCATTATATTCACACAACACATTGACCTCAGACATGACATCTCCACTGCCTCCAGCCTTCTCCTCGTTGCAACATTCATCACCCATGCTTCACACCCATATAAGAGTGTTGGTATAACTATACTCTCATACATTCCCCTCTTTACTTCCATGGACAAAGTTCTTTGTCTCCACAGACTCCGAAGTGCACCACTCACCCTTTTCCCCTCATCAATTCTATGATTCACCTCATCCTTCATAGATCCATCTGCTGACATGTCCACCCCCAAATATCTGAATACATTCACCTCCTCCATACTCTCTCCCTCCAATCTGATATCTTTTAAGACTGTCACATGCAGCTTTCTCCACCTGACCCAGCATTCTCCACCTGACTATACCCTATATATATTCATGTAACTCATTTTCCAGGTAGATCTGTCTGTGACTCGATAAAGCCCACTGCGTGGGCGAAACGTTGTCAATAAAGGATCACATTATACTGTTCATGTGTTTATTTTTCCATTGTGTCGGTATTTTATACCATTTATTTCCACCTCCTCCATACTCTCTCCCTCCAATCTGATATCCAATCTTTCGTCACCCAATCTTTTTGTTATCCTCATCACCTTACTCTTTCCTATATTCACTTTCAATTTTCTTCTTTTACATACCCTACCAAATTCATCCACCAACCTCTGCAACTTCTCTTCAGACTCTCCCAAAAGCACAGTGTCATCAGCAAAAAGCAACTGTGACAACTCCCAATTTGTATTTGATTATTTATCTTTTAACCCCACACCTCTTGCCAAGACCCTCGCATTCACTTCTCTTACAACCCCATCTATAAATATATTGAACAACCATGGTGACATCACACATCCTTGTCTAAGGCCCACTTTTACTGGGAAATAGTCCCCCTCCCTCCTACAAACTCTAACCTGAGCCTCGCTATCCTCATAAAAACTATTCACTGCTTTCAGTAACCTACCTCCTATTCCATACACCTGCAACATCTGCCACATTGCCCCCTATCCACCCTATCATACGCCTTTTCCAAATCCATAAATGCCACAAAAACCTCTTTACCCTTATCCAAATACTGTTCACCTATATGTTTCACTGTAAACACTTGGTCTACACATCCCCTACCTTTCCTAAAGCCCCCTTGTTCATCTGCTATCCTGCTCTCTGTCTTACTCTTAATTTTTTCAATAATAACTCTACCATACACTTTACCAGGTACACTCAACAGACCTATTCCCCTATAATTTTTGAACTCTCTTTTCTCCCCTTTGCCTTTATACAAAGGAACTATACACGCTCTCTGCCAATCCCTAGGTACCTTACCCTCTTCCATACATTTATTAAATAATTGCACCAACCACTCCAAAACTATATCCCCACCTGCTTTTAACATTTCTATCTTTATCCCATCAATCCCAGCTGCCTTACCCCCTTTCATTCTACCCACTGCCTCACGAACTTCCCCCACACTCACAACTGACTCTTCCACACTCCTACAAGATGTTATTCCTCCTTGCCCTATACACGAAATCACAGCTTCCCTGTCTTCATCAACATTTAACAACTCCTCAAAATATTCCCTCCATCTTCCCGATACCTCTAACTCTCCATTTAATAACTCTCCTCTCCTATTTTTAACTGTCAAATCCATTTGTTCCCTAGGCTTCCTCAACTTATTAATCTCACTCCAAAACTTTTTCTTATTTTCAACAAAATTTGTTGATAACATCTCACCCACTCTCTCATTTGTTCTCTTTTTACATTGCTTCACCACTCTCTTAACCTCTCTTTTTTTCTCCATATACTCTTCCCTCCTTGCATCACTTCTACTTTGTAAAACCTCTCATATGCTAACTTTTTCTCCCTTACTACTCTCCTTACATCATCATTCCACCAATCGCTCTTCTTCCCTCCCGCACCCACTTTCCTGTAACCACAAACTTCTGCTGTACACTCTAACACTACATTTTTAAACCTACCCCATACATCTTCGACCCCATTGCCTACACTCTCACTAGCCCATCTATCCTCCAATAGTTGTTTATATCTTACCCTAACTGCCTCCTCTTTTAGTTTATAAACCTTCACCTCTCTCTTACTTACTGCTTGAGAGGTGAAGGTTTATAAACTAAAAGAGGAGGCAATGGCTTTATCAATACAAATTCAAGGACATAATTGTAAGACAGTAGAACTATATACAAAAAAAATGAGGTAATCAGTCCCTCAGCTGAGAGACATTACCTCATCTTTTGTATATAGTTCTACTGTCTTACAATTATGTCCCTGAATTTGTATTGATAAAGCCACTGGATGGCGAAACGTCTACAATAAAGATACCCAGATGTTGCACATGTGTCTAATTCTTCAGACTCAGCTTTCAGTATGGTGTTCAGATAACTGACTAACAATACATCACAAAACAAGTGCGCAGCCGTGGCTCGTAAAGCGCTACACAACACCTGGGACAGTCAGTGTATTGAACATTAAACTGCTGCTGATATCACTATAAATTCCTTATCATAATTTGGTCTATCAGGCTTGAGGGCGGACCATTTCCTACCAAGACTCATCACGTCAAAACTACTACTGTCTCTAGTCTTACATTCGCGTGTATGCGACTGAACTAGCTTTTAGTGCCAGCATATCCTCTTAACCACAAACATCATAGCACTATTGTAAAAACAGTCAAATGGATGACTGTTGACGGCGCCTTAACAGTTAAGCTGAAATATGACCGATTTGTTTTAGCTGCGCAGAGCACCTGCCGTTTTCTGTTTGTGACGCAGACAGACTTTTATTGCCTTTTATCTTATATTTATAGTTTTCCCTTGTATTACATTATAATTTATAGATATAGAATAACCTAATTTAGAAATGTGCTGCAACCCTTAGCTGCAGTAGTTACTTAACCGTTGGCTGAACAAGTTGCTTCTGCAGGAACAACCTGCCATCAACATACTCTTACTCATCATGTGGTAAGGTGACCCAGCGTTGGGGGTCCGTGGCAGGAGAGGCAACACAGATGTCGAGGAAGGCTTTTCCCAACACAGTCACAGAACAGTGAAACAGACTGTCCTCTGACTGTCCCCATCACAGGTTGTGAGCAGAAAATCAATGCAGTGCTTTAAGAAATGGTTGGACAAACACTTCGTAAATATCGGCTTCAACTAAACTGCACAACACACACACACACACACACACACACACACACACACACACACACACACACACACACACACACAGCTCTTGCTTCACGCACGGAGGGCCCGGATTCAATTCCCGGCGGGGCCGAAACATTTCGAAGTGTTTCCTTACACACACACACACATACAGTTGCCTGTGGTAGAGGTGAAAGGAGTAAATACCAGAGTATAGTGAGGTTTCTTTTTTAAGTAGTCAGGACAGAGTTGACTCAGACGAGCAGTGGTGTGCCGGTGGCTGTGGTAGCGACGACGGCAGCGGTAGTGGCAGCGGTAGTGGCAGCGGTAGTGGCGGTAGTGGCAGCAGTAGCGGTGGCTGTTGTGGTTGCAATGATGGTAAGAATGGTGGTGGTAGGTGTGGTTGTAGAATGGGGAGAGAGGTTCAGTGTGGGATACTGTTGACCAGGTCGAGGGTGGATGTAAGGTTGAGACGTTATCCAGGTCACACCACTCAATACCCGGGTCATAGTAGTACTAGTGGTAGCAACAGTACCACAAGTGATACCAGTAATCGTAGCAGCAGCAATAGTATGCCAATACACTTCAATATATCTCAACTGGAAGACTGTATCATAATGACAGAGTCCCTGGAGCTAGCTTGCAGGAACACTCCCACGCAACAGAATTATTAAACCTCTGCAATAAATTCGCCTTAAGCCAGCAGACTGCTGACCTTATATTTACAAACAATAAGGACATAATCCGGGACATAACGGTGTCCAAGACTGCAATCCACAACATTATCGGGGTACAGACCTGCGTGTTCAGTGACCTGGGACAGATAAAGACGATCAATCATAATGGAGATTTTAAGATTCAGTTTCAACAGGAACAATATCAATTGGGTTCAAATAAATCTAACTTAGCGAGATACGCTGAGGTAACATGACCACCAAAGATCTAAACTCGTTCCTCGGGAGACTGCGCTCTCGGGTGCTTGAAGTATACTCCAGACACACACATCTACAGCGAAGGAGAAGATGCAAATTAGAGAGAGACAGAGAGAGAGAGAGACAGAGAGAGACAGAGAGAGAGAGAGAGAGAGAGAGAGAGAGAGAGAGAAGAGAGAGAGAGAAGAGAGAGAAGAGAGAGAGAGAGAGAGAGAGAGAGAGAGAGAGAGAGAGAGAGAGAGAGAGAGAGAGAGAGAGAGAGGGGCGCTCCCTCTACAGGCGAAGACGATGGATAACAGATCTCAAAGGCAGCAGACTCTCTGAAGCATGAAGTAAAACTCTGGTTAGGGAAATGGACACCACTGACTACAAACACATTACATCATATAGACTATAGAGTCTAGGGGGAGGGAGGGAGGGGAGGGGAGGGAGAGGGAGGGAGGGATTTAGGGAGGGAGGGAGGGAGGGAGAGAGAGAAGGGAAGAGAGAAAAGAGAGAAAAAGAAAAAAAAAGAGAGCCCTAACTGAAATTAGAAATCCGAAATATTTCTTTTAAGCAAAATCCATGGTGAAAACCACTGAAGTCACAATACGACTGTGTTAATACAGTGAACCACCAACCAGTTTACAGATCGATGACCCAAACAAGTTTTTCATAAACGAGACTCAATTATTATTATCATAATCAAAAAGAAACGCTAAACCCACTAGAGCCAAACTAGACTCAAGATACCTGCCATCATCTCCACAATATCCGATGTAGTCGTCTTCCAAGTTGACTTTGAAGAAGCTACTGACAGCATCCTGCCCCGGGTCCACTCTCTCCAACTTCCATACTTATCAAAAATTGTAAGAAAAAACTAACTTGGGTCTTTAGTATTTTTATGGAGGAGCCTGGACCCAGGTGTCATCCCACAGTCATGGAAAATCAATGACATTGCCCCACATCACAAAGGTGGCAGCAAACCAACTGTAAAACAACCATAGACCAATAGCCTTTTGCCGGGTCACCATTTGGAGAAGACCCGGGCGTATGTACCGGCGGACCTACAACAACAATAGCCTTAACTTCACACATTATCAAAGTCTTCGAGCAGGTCCTAAGAAGCATGAATGCCAGTCACATGGAATGCCAACAGTTGTACAATCGAGAGCAGTATGGATTTAGGGAAGGTCACTCTTGCCCTTCACAACTAGAAGATAATTACGACGCGATCCTGGATGTTCTGGAAGACAAGCTAAATGCAGATGTAGTGTACAATGATTCTGAAAAATCGTTCGACAGGTGCGACCATACCTGGAAAGGGTTTCGGGGTCAAAGCCCCCGCGGCTCGGTCTGAGACCAGGCCTCGTGGTGGATCAGGGTCTGATCAACCAGGCTGTTACTGCTGGCCGCACGCAAACTGACGTACGAACCACAGCCCGGCTGGTCAGGTACTGACTTTAGGTGCCTGTCTGACTGCGCACAACAAGCGTGCAAAAAGAATAACTGGAAAAGTGGTGATATACACCGTCACTTCTCTCTAGGCTGGAATTCTGCTGTATACTGACGGTCCCCTTCAAGGCAGCAGACATTGCTAAGCTGGAAAACGTACACAGAATTTTCACTGCTTGTATACACTCAACCCAGCTTCTGACCTACTGGGAAAGCTTAAGTTTCTTCAACTGTATTCATGGGAATGTAAGCGAAAAAGGTACATAATTTATGCCTGCCTGGTCCCAAGCCTGAACACCTAAATCACTCCGTGTAGCATGGCACTGCAAAATACCTCCACGAGTACACTAAGAGAGAACTAGTGTCAGAGGTCCCCGACTCTTCAACACCCTCCCTCCTTGCATACGGGGGATTACCAACAAACCTCTGGAGTTTCTGAAGTCAGTGCCTGACCAGCCGGATTGTGATTTGTACACTGGATGGCATATGGCCAGCAGTAACAGCCTGGTTGATCAAACCTTAATCCTGCAGGATGCTTAGTCTGGAACCTGGCCACTGGAGCACTGACCCCCGGAAACGTCCTTCAGGTACTACTGATATACCTTTAATGTGGTTCGAGAGTTTTCCTACTCCTTCAGCCCTTTGATACCTTTGAAGAGTTTCGAGAGTTTATCTACTCTCTGAGCCCGGCCATGGGCCAGGCTTGTCTGGTACTTGCCTGGTCAACCAGGCTGTTGCTGCTGGAGGCCCGCTGCCCCACATATCCATCACAGCCTGGTTGATCTGGCACCTGGTAAAGATACTTGTCAAGTTTCCTCTTGAAGGCTTCTACACTGGTTCCAGCCGTGTTTCGGATATCTTCTGGTAAGATGTTGAATAGTCTGGGACCCCGGATGTTAATACAGTGCTCCCGTATTGTCCCCACCGCACCCCTGCTCCTCACTGGGTATATTTTACACTTTCTCCCATATCTCTCACTCCAGTATGTTGTTATGGCAGTGTGCAGATTTGGAACCAGGCCCTCGAGTACTTTCCAGGTATATATTATCATGTATCTCTATATACTCCGCTCCAATGAGTACATGTTCAAGACTTGAAGGCGTTCCCAATAATTTAGATGTTTCAATGTCTCAATGTGAGCCGTAAACGATCTCTGGATTTGTTCCAGCTCTGATATTTCTCCTGCCCTGAACGGGGCCGTCAGCACAGAGCAGTATTCTAAGTGGGGGAGCACTAGCGATTTGAATAGTGTCACCATCGGCATTATTTCCCTTGTTTTGAAAGTTCTCAATACTCACCCCGTCATCTTCCTGGCTGTTGTGATCTTTGTCTTGTTATGGTCTTTAAAAGACAGATCAGCTGACATAATTATTTCCAAGTCCTTTACGTGTTCCTTTCGTTCTATGTGGTGACCCTCTTGCGTTTTGTATATAGTGTTCCTTTTGAGTTCTTCATTTTTTCCATACCTAAGCAGCTGAAACTTATCACCATTGAACGTCATGTTGTTCTCCACTGCCCACTGGAAGACCCTGCTTATGTCCTCCTGTAATTTTTCAGTGTCCTCTACCGTAGTGACTTTCATGCTTATTTTAGTGTCATCTGCAAATAATGATACAAAAGTGTGCCGGGTGTTTTTATCTATGTCTGCTATGCGGATGAGAAACAGCAGAGGTGCCAGGACAGTGCCTTGGGGCACTGAGCTTTTGACCATGCTGATGCTGGATCTAGCCCTGTTCACTACTACTTTTTGTGTTTTGTGTGTTAGGAACTCGAAAATCCATCTGCCTACCTTCCCAGTAATGCCTATGGCCCTCATTTTGTGCGCTATCACTCCATGATCACATTTGTCAAACGCCTTTGCAAAATCTGTGTAAATCACATCTGCGTTTTGGTCGTCTTTCAATGCCTCCGTAATTCTGTCATAATGGTTCAGCAGCTGTGACAGGCATGATCTGGCCCGGTCCTGGGCCAGACTTATCTGGTGCTTGTCTGATCAACCAGTCTGTTGCTGGCCGAGTACTGGAGCGTGGTGAGAGCCTTCTGTCAGCCCATCCTCAACCAGGTCAAGACGGATGTACATAGATGAATTCTCAGCAAGACACACGCACATACAGACAGCAGGTCTTCCGTCTTTCCCCATGTACTCTTCCTCCGTCTGTCTCTCTCTCCTCTCCCAATCATCTAGTCCATGATTTCTCTTCTTGTTCCTCTTGCTCCTTCCCTTCTCCCTCCTCCCCAGCTCAGTATTAAAGGCCCCCCAGTAATCGCCCAGGAATGTGTACCCTCGCCAAAAATATTGTATCATATTATACAATCTCATCGTTATATTTACAGCTATACTGGCTATACTCCACTCATTATGCTTGCTATATCAATTTTTATACACCTCTCAAGGGAGGTGTGTTGATACTGATGAGCTCTCGATACAAGGAACTGGAGCCACCCTTGCCCTACTTTGTTGGCAGTGACCTGTGTACCTCCCAGGCACTGTATGACCCTGCCGATTTATATATATATATATATATATATATATATATATATATATATATATATATATATATATTATATTATATAATGTCGTGCCGAATAGGTAAAATTGGTCAATTAGCAAGAACTCATTTAAAATTAAGTCCTTTCTAATATTTTCTCTTATACGTTTAAAGATATATATTTTTTCATTTATGTTAATGCAAAAAATAATAATTTTGAACCAAAATATCCTTAGAAAACTTACCTAACCTTATTATAACAAGCGCAATATAATTTAGCCTAATCCAGCTAAATATATTTTAGATAAGTTTACAATAATTTAATAATAAACGAACACAATGAATTTTTTTTTCGTTAGGTTCAGAATGATTTTTGCGAAATTATCGCATACACAAATTTTCGCTCGCCTTATTCGGCACGACACACACACACACACACACACAGGGGTGGGTTGATTGCATTTTCTTGGACTGCAGGAAGGCCTTCGACACAGTTCCTCACAAGAGATTAGTGCAGAAGTTAGAGGATCAGGCGTGTATAACAGGAAGGTCACTGCAATTGATCAGAGAATACCTGACAGGGAGGCAACAACGGGTCATGGTACGTGACGAGGTATCACAGTTGGCGCCTGTGACGAGCGGGGTCCCACAGGGGTCAGTCCTAGGACCAGTGCTATTCTTGGCATATGTGAATGACATGACGGACGGGATAGACTCAGAAGTGTCCCTGTTCGCAGATGATGTGAAGTTAATGAGGAGAATTAAATCAGATGAGGATCAGGCAGGACTTCAAAGAGACCTGGACATGCTGGACACCTGGTCCAGCAACTGGCTTCTCTAATTTAACCCCGCCAAATGCAAAGTCATGAAGATCGGGGAAGGGCAAAGAAGACCGCAGACAGAGTATAGGCTAGGTGGCCAAAGACTGCAAACCTCGCTCAATGAGAAAGATCTTGGAGTGAGTATAACACCAAGCACGTCTCCGGAAGGACACATCAACCAGATAACTGCTGCAGCATACGGGCGACTGACAAACCTGAGAATAGCGTTCCGATACCTTAGTGAGGAATCGTTCAAGACACTGTACACCGTGTACGTCAGGTCCATACTAGAGTATGCAGCACCAGTTTGGAACCCATACCTGGTCAAGCACGTCAAGAAATTAAGATATGATTGTGTTTAATGACTAAAGGATAACTTATGATTCCAAGAAATTAAGAGAAAGTGCAAAGGTTTGCGACAAGGTTAGTTCCAGAGCTAAGGGGAATGTCCTACGAAGAAAGGTTAAGGGAAATCGGCCTGACAACACTGGAGGACAGGAGGGTTAGGGAAGACATGATAACGACATACAAAATACTGCGTGGAATAGACAAGGTGGATAGAGACAGGATGTTCCAGAGAGGGGACACAGAAACAAGGGGTCACAATTGGAAGTTGAAGACTCAGATGAGTCAAAGGGATGTTAGGAAGTATATTTCTTCAGCCATAGAGTAGTCAGGAAGTGGAATAGTTTATCAAGTGATGTAGTGAAGGCAGGAACCATACATAGCTTTAAGACGAGGTATGATAAAGCTCATGGAGCAGGGAGAGAGGGGACCCAGTAGCGATCACCACAATTAGGTGAGTACAATTAGGTGAGTACACACACACACACAAACACGAACGTATTTCTATCGATATATTACATAAACTAAATTATTATCATAATTTAAATATTCCACAAACATATGTAATTCTTACAGCAAACCTTAATGGCCCCTTAATAACAAACAGAATACAGATGTTACCGTTCACATAAAGACATCTATACGTCACGATATATGGCGATTAACACTTCAATGATGACGTTAATCCTACATAACGTACAGTGTGTGACACTGGTGTGCCACATCACAGAACGGGTGGGAGTTGAACCAATGGTTGGCGACTCTTAAAACTCACAGGCCAGTGCGCTAACCACTGGGCCAGCTGACCCAACATTCATCTAGTTAGATATGTTTCTATACACCATAGGAATGTTAGCATGGGTCACCACAGTGACCTCAAATGCAGGTTTTTAGAGACGAATCGCACACCAGGGGACCTGAGCTAGAGCACGACACAGCCACGCTGGTGTGGATTCGTCTGTGAAAACCTGCATTTGTAATCACAGTGGTGGCCCAGGCTAACCTCCCTATGGCGTATATAAATATACACAGCTATATGAATCTTGTTAGGCCGCCATGGATCAGTGGTTAACACACTAGCCTGCGAGTTTTTAGACTTACCTGCCAGGGGTTCGAGTCCCACCCGTTCTATGGTACGTTTGCAGTTGTGTTATCACGACTGGTGTGCCCTAAAGACCATTTCCAAAAAAATTAAAGTACGTACGTATATACATCCCAAATCAAAATCTTCATTACTGAGACAATGAGAGCAAGAAACTGTCTATCAGCAATGAACATAAATAGAAACACTAGGTATAGAAAACGAGCGAAGGATCATTATAACAGACTAATATAATTACTGCATATAAATACTGAAACAACGAGGCAGTTAGCTACGTAAATTACTCCATTAACTCCGTGACCTCTGGGGTATAATTAGCTGTTGAGAATTAGAAGCTAAATGCTTCATTAGAAGACAAAGAGACGATAACTAGATATTTAGGGGGTACTGTGTTATATCTGGTACGAGTTAGGGGGCACTGTTATATATCAGATACGAGTTATGGGGCACTGCGTTAAACCCAGCAACAGTTAGGGAGCACTGCATATACCAAGTAATATGTAGGGGCTGCTGCTAAGATTTAGGGTATTGCATTATACGAGGTAATATTTAGGGGGAACTGCTTTATACAGGGTAATATTCAGGGGCACCGCATTATATGAGGTAATATTCAGGGGCACCGCATTATATAGGGTAATATTCAGGGGCACCGCTTTATATGGGGTAATATTAAGGGGGTGCAATATTATACTAGATAATACCCAAGGGGTACTGTATTATGCTAGGTAATACTTAAGGGCACCGCTTTATAAGAGGTAATATTCAAGGGGTACTACATTAAGCAAGGTAATATGGTGATGCTCTCAGATTACTTATCACTGGCGATACTCTAGCAGTTAATTAATGCTTAAATGTGTGAATGCAAATTCCTGGGATATTACTGTGAGCGATTTGCATATCTGAGAGTGTGGGTGAGGGAGAGGGAAAGAAGAGGTGAGGAGAAGATGCAAAAGGTGAAGGATAGAAAGGGAGTAGGAGGGAGCGAGAAGAGGAAGGGAGGAGAAAGGGAGAGGGGAGGGGGAGAGGGGGAGGGGGAGGGAGGGAGGAGAGAGAGAGGGTGGAAGGGAGGAGGGAGAAGAGAAGGGGTGAGAAGAGAGGGAGTGGAGGAAGAGAAGAAGGATGAAGGAGGGAGATGAGAAGAGAGGATAGAGAAGAATGCAGATGGAAGGAATATAAAAAGGTATGAGGAAGAAGAGATGGAAGGGAATAGGAACAGAGTGGTAAGAAGAAGAAAAGAAGTGAAACGAGTTGAAATTTATGAAGGAAATATAAAGCAGGAAAAGTAAACAGCAAGCTGGGAGTAATGTGGTAGCTGGGGTGCGGGGGGGGCGTGTGGGTGCGGGGATGGGCGTGTGGGTGCGGGGATGGGCGTGTGGGTGGGCAGGGACGGTCGTGATTATGGGCGAGGATATGGGAAGGAAATAAGCTTGCTCAGATGGCTTCAGTCATTACTAGGCCATCTTCACACCACCTGCAGGTGGCTCTTCACAGCAATCACCATCTGCCTTTTCCCATCCCCGCCTCTCATAACACACTGCTTGTTTCACATTTATTGAGACAGGATCAAAGCCACAGTTAATGGGTAATTTACATTGGTGCGGAGTCTTCATTAACTCTGAGTGGATCGCGTCAAGTTACCAGAGGTGAATAATACGCTCGTGCTCCCTTGTTGACATCACCACGGCAGGCGATTGGTGCAGCGTGGAGTCTCATGCGACCAATCAGCCGTCACCATGAATCCTCTCGGGTTTGATTACCTCATGATTGTAGATGATTGGTGCAGCGTAGAGGATGATGCGACCAATCAGCTTTCACCAAGAAACATCCCTCTAATCTGTTCATCTCATGACAGGTGATTGGTGGGATAAAGGTCGCTACGACCAATCAGCGGTGGCTACGACTCAGCCTGTGGGTTTTCTGGCTGTTGTGTGGTGCAGCTGACACAGATACCAATATGTTGATCGAGTATTGTAATAGTGTTGGTAAAATTACAGACAATATGTTAGGTGAAAGGACACAAGCGCAAATAATGAGACATTACGGTTTGACAAAGCTCCTGGAGAGCGAAACGTTGCCGCAATAAAATGTCGTATTAGTTGCACTTATGATCGAGTAATGTACTTATGTGTAGCTCCAGCTTTAAGGAACAACTTTGTGATATAACCTCAGAAGCAGGTTTTGGAGGAACGAAATACTCAACCGGTAAGGAATGTATTTAATCTAAATAAGATCAATCACGAAACAGTCGCTGGAAAAAATCAGAAGAAGCCACAATTTGGGGAGGAAACTTAAGACGACGTTTCGGCCCGTCCTCGACGAGTATGATCCAGGCCGGAGCAAAACATCGTCTGAAGTACCCTCTCCAAAGTATGGGTGATTTGTGAATTTTATTTACTATGATTAACTGACAGAAGCTCTGATGATATTAAGAATGAACACTTTGTTTACCTCGTGCTAACAGCTGATTGGTCAAGCACTGAACCAACAAGAAGTTGACATGAATCTGAAAGTGAACGCTTTCCTCTAGAAAATGTTGGCCTCCATGACGACCCCCCACTCCTTGTAAACCTAATGCGGAGCTGGTAATGATTTCTAAACAAGCACCAACAACTAGTGAAACTACATGCAGCCCGAGGAGTTTAAACAAACCATTACCTCACTGTACTGTTGAAAGCACGGATAAACATACTAGTATGCGACGAACACACACTCAAGCACTCTCACCTCTTCTGCCCAACACATTCACTCTCCTAACTGGTGTTCCCGGTACTGTTGCCTAGTAATAAAGTCACTTCCTAACGGGGTTCCCGGTACTCCTGCCCGGTCATACACTTAATTCTTAGTAAGTGCCACTTTGCGTGGAAGAAATCTAATCAATAAAAAAATGCCAGAGAGGAACATTTTAGGTAGCCGGTGAAGTCGAGAAGTCAGGTACGGAACTAAGAGTCAAGTAGGTAACTCTCCAACACGGCTCCAGACACAGGTACAAGATTATGGAATAATGAGTCGGCCAGGGGGAAGGGAATTAATTAGGGCCGTCAGATATAGGGCTACAAATAGTAAGATAAGAATTATGCATGATTAGACGTCAAGTGGAGAACTAGGAACGAGGTAGGTTTAAAGTGAAAGGATAACTAGGGCAGGAGTTTAGTCTCATCTGCCCAACCTGTCCGTCAACTGTCACTGTACTATGACCTATAACACTGCTCTTCCATGTTTCCTTCACACCGCTGTCATGTGTGGGCACCACGTCACAGCCCAGCCACAATCACCCCTCAACAATGCCTTCACGCCATGAGTAATTTTCTGTTGTTACAGAACCTTCCAGGGAGAGAGAGCACAGCTACAAAATATACCGAGGGAGTATACTGCCCGCAGAGTGTCAATAAACATCTAAGCCATTGGAAACGTCTCAAAGCACTTGATTGTTCACTCTGGAACGTAGAGGAGACACGCATGGAAAATACCCAAGGGTCTGGTTCCCAATATACGCACTGATATAACTTACTAGAGTGAAAGATGTAATAATATGGGAAGCAAGGTAAACCAGTAGAGACATTTTCAAATTTGACACTTGTACACCTTGGACTTTTTAAGCCCAAGTCGGGAAGTTCAGTCCATAGTTGCTGTCCACAACGAAAAGGGAAACCAATGGGACAGCTAAACAAGAGGAACATTGTGTCAAATTAGACACTTGTACAACACTTGGGTATCTTTATTGTGGATACGTTTTGCCCCACAGTGGCATCATCAGTTGCTGTCAGGCACAGCAACATCTTGGGATCTTAATACAGGGAATTCTTCACTTGCCTAACCCTTAGTCATGAACCTACTTCCACATTTATATTTGTCAAGTGTGACACCACCTACGACTGCTGCACCTCACCTGTCTACAGTATATAAGCCACTTCTTCGTACATATGCTGTATTCTTTTCAAGACTGATAAACTGATTACATCGACTCAAGGCTGAGGGACTGATTACCTCAAACTCATACTGCTCTTCACGATTCTCCTTTGTATGGACTGATGAAGCTACTGTGTGGCGAAACGTTTCCTCAATAAAGATACCCAAGTGTTGCACATGTGTCTAATTTATCAACTTGTCGGTTCTCTGAACTATTTATCGACAATGTGCCAACACCCAGGACCCCAATGTTAATACGTCACTGACTTCTTTGGATTACTCTAGGTAATTTACACTATGTATGATACTTGTACTTACGTGTACTTGTGCCTAAATAAATTTACTTACCCGTGGTCCTAGACTCTTCAACCTACTGCCAGCGGCACCAACAACCTCATTGTCCCAGGTTAGGTTGTGAAGGTAAGAGAACCGTCGAAACTGGTCACAGGTATGTACTTTCCCAGTCAGGGTGCCAGGAACAACACAGTGCCTAGGCTCTTGTCTCTTGACACCCTGGTTTGTGTGTGCTGTGGTGTGCTGGATGGTGAGGTTTGTAAGGGGGGAGAAGGGTAGGTTGGTGTGGTTGAGTGGGGTACTGGAGGATAAGGTGTGAGGTTGGTGTGGTTGAGTGGGGTACTGGAGGATAAGGTGTGAGGTTGGTGTGGTTGAGTGGGGTACTGGAGGATAAGGTGTGAGGTTGGTGTGGTTGAGTGGGGTACTGGAGGATAAGGTGTGAGGTTGGTGTGGTTGAGTGGAGTGCTGGAGAGGGTGAGCTATGTGAAGGAGTGTGTGTAGTGGATGGTGTTTGTATGTGGTGTGCTGGATAGTATGTGGTGTGCTGGATAGTATGTGGTGTGCTGGATAGTATGTGGTGTGCTGGATAGTATGTGGTGTGCTGGATAGTATGTTGTGTGAAGGAGGGAAGAAGGATGGTGTGTATTTTGCGTGTGTGGGGTGTCATGTGTCATGGAAGTGAATTTAAAGTGGGGGTGGGTGAGGATGGGGAGTGGGGGATCAAAGGGAGGGGAAGGGAAGGGGACGAAGGGAGAAACTACGGAGAGGAAAATCCTTTGAAACACGATAAAAAAAACATAAGAAAAAAAATGGAATATGATGAAAAGCGAGAGAAATAAGGAAAGGGATGGGAAGATATATTCAGAAAGTGAAGGGAATATGAATGAGGGAAAATGAAGACGAATGAGTGAAGGAAGTATGACTAAAGGGAAGAAAAGAGACGACAGGGAAGAGAAGATAAATGAGTAAGGATGAATGGAGTGAAAGGAAAATGAAGCGAGGGAAAGATGAATGAGTGAAGAGACAAGGTCAACACTGAAATGGAATCGAGTTTCCTGAAATTAAAGCTGATGCTGCCACCTGTCCCCAAGTTTGTTGCCACGGCACCACCTCCAGGTTGCCACGGCACCACCACCTCCAGGTTGCCACGGCACCACCACCTCCAGGTTGCCACGGCACCACCACCTCCAGGTTGCCACGGCACCACCACCTCCAGGTTGCCACGGCAACACCACCTCCAGGTTGCCACGGCAACACCACCTCCAGGTTGCCACGGCACCACCTCCAGGTTGCCACGGCAACACCACCTCCAGGTTGCCACGGCACCACCACCTCCAGGTTGCCACGGCACCACCACCTCCAGGTTGCCACGGCACCACCTCCAGGTTGCCACGGCACCACCACCTCCAGGTTGCCACGGCACCACCTCCAGGTTGCCACGGCACCACCACCTCCAGGTTGCCACGGCACCACCTCCAGGTTGCCACGGCAACACCACCTCCAGGTTGCCACGGCACCACCACCTCCAGGTTGCCACGGCAACACCACTTCCAGGTTGCCACGGCAACACCACCTCCAGGTTGCCACGGCAACACCACCTCCAGGTTGCCACGGCAACACCACCTCCAGGTTGCCACGGCAACACCACCTCCAGGTTGCCACGGCAACACCACCTCCAGGTTGCCACGGCACCACCTCCAGGTTGCCACAGCAACATCTCCAGGTTGCCACGGCAACACCTCCAGGTTGCCACGGCAACACTTCCAGGTTGCCACGGCAACACCTCCAGGTTGCCACGGCAACACTTCCAGGTTGCCACGGCAACATCTCCAGGTTGCCACGGCAACACCTCCAGGTTGCTAGATTTTGTCTTATATTTGTCAGATTATTAAATATTCATTTGGCTGCTTTTCTCGTACTACTGCGTGCGGCCAGCAGTAACAGCCTGGTTGATCTGGCTCTGATCCACCATGAGGCCTGGTCACAGACCGGGCCGCGGGGGCGTTGACCCCCGGAACTCTCTCCAGGTAAACTGCAGGTACTGACCTCGTTTTATGTGCAACGACTCCATGATACCACGTCTCAGATGCCTCTGTGAATACCACCAGCATCACTGTACCCCTCAGCACTTGTATGATACAGTGGCACTTACTGTATGATACAGTTTGACCCTTACAGTATGATAATATTCTTTCAAATACTTTATGATTTCATTACACTGATTATTTTCATTATACTCACATTATTCAATATATAATACAATTACCTCCATGATTACCATTTTGCTTTCTGACAAAGCTTTGATGAGATGAATACACAGATTACTAATTAATGTTGTAACTAGCGATGCTATGAAAAACTATGCTCAGTTTTTGGAGCCAACATGCAATAACACATAAAAATATAAACAACTTTCGCTAAAATTTGCCATCCAATGTAATCTAAGTCATAAGCGTAAGTTAACAATTTCGGCAAAAAGATAAATATCCCTACCATTTAGGCGGAAAAGATGATTTGGTGGTTTTTGAGGGCAACAGTGAAGCTGCAGTTGCTGCTCGAGACAGAGCCAGGGTCATCTTCTATCTACCTTTCTCGTGTACTTTCCCTCCAAGGGTTGTGTCATCCTTCCCTCACTCTCTCTTTAGTAAAATATTTCATTTCCTGTGTGTGCGGGAAGGGGAAGTGGAAGTGGAAGAGGAAGGGGAAGGGGAAGGGGTGATGGCCATCCTGAGAGATGGTACTTCTTAAGTTACAGTAACTCCAGCTCTCCTGCAACGAAACCTCTGAAGTTCCAGTAGCCACTGGGAAACTTGTTCAAGTCTCTCAGCTCACCAAGAAGTTTGGAACTTTAAAAAGCTCTTAGTTCTGGTTGATCACTCAGAGCTCTTGGCGATAAAGAATAAATACAACACAAAAAACATCCAAGATTAAAATAACAAATAAAATACTAACAAATATAACAAATACTATCACACTAATTAAGAATAAACAACAGTTAAAGTTCCCGTCGAAATATCTCGTAATAGTTCCACGAGGTCCCTACAGGTATCCTGGTAATTATAAAAAACGAAAGCATAAGCGAAAAGACCTGAAGTCGTGGGTAAATAACTAAAATGTGGTGCCAGCTCAGGGTGACAGTGTATCACCTGACTCACAAGCACCATCCTGTGTTATTATGATGGGAAAACAGTTATACATGGAACTAAAGTTTGTTATCCTCTAAGAGTATGATAACAACACACTGCTGATGTATCTAATTTTGTTTAACACAAAAAAATCAAGCACAGCGCAGGAAGCACCCACAGTCAACTTAATCTCCCACTCTCGCTATCTCCCCACTTATTGCTATCTCCTTCACCTGCTGCTGCCACTCCTCACCTGCTGCTGCCACCCCTCACCTGCTGCTGCCACCCCTCACCTGCTGCTGCCACCCCTCACCTGCTGCTGCCACCCCTCACCTGCTGCTGCCACCCCTCACCTGCTGCTGCCACCCCTCACCTGCTGCTGCCACCCCTCACCTGCTGCTGCCACACCTCACCTGCTGCTGCCACACCTCACCTGCTGCTGTCACACCTCACCTGCTGCTGCCACACCTCACCTGCTGCTGCCACCCCTCACCTGCTGCTGCCACCTCTCACCTGCTGCTGCCACTCCTCACCTGCTGCTGCCACTCCTCACCTGCTGCTGCCCCCTCACATGCTGCTGCCACCCCTCACCTGCTGCTGCCGCCGTCACCTTCACCTGCTGCTGCTGCCTTCCCACCACAGCGTCCACACTCTCCCTACATTACAATAAAAGCCTTCCTTCCTCCCCGCCTGTACTCTCCTCCTCAGCTAAAGTTAGCTCCCCACCCTCCAGTGTTTTCCTCCCCCACCTAATTATTCTCTTCAGCCACTGTTCAGCCTTCTCCTCCCCCACCCCTCATATCAACCCCATCCACTAACCACCCACCCACTAACCACCCACCCACTAACCACCCAACATTCACTTTTCTTCACTCACTCTCCTTAAATTATATTCTTCTTCTACTTCCATCCCTACCATCCACTCTCCTAATCTTCTACCTTCCATTCTACAAGACTAAGACTCTAATACTGCCTTTAAGATCTCTCCAACTCGGCCCCCAAATATATTGCTTGGCGACTTCAATTTAAGGCGTCTAGAATTGACGTAGCGCAGACTGTAATAGAGAAAATCCCACGAGGAGCCAGGTCAGATGAAGAGTGTCACAAGTGACCTAGCGAGACGCTGCAAGACTAGAAAATACGTTTGACCTTACATTCACAAACAGCCGGTAATGAGAAGCTGGTAAGGAACATAACGGTGTCAGGAAAAGGTTAACTCAGACCAAAATGTAATCGAGGTTCAGACCTGCATACACACTGGTGGTGAGCACCAAAAGTCACGAGGGTGTCAACAATAAAAACATTAACTAGGATCAAATACCTTACTGAAATATGCTGGGAATAAGATAGTAAGAGTTTAATAGACTTAAACCAGTGTATCTTTTATATATATATATATATATATATATATATATATATATATATATATATATATATATATATATATAATATATATACACATATGATAAGATTTTTGCATTGTAATCTGTGACAACCACATAACAATATGTACTTGAAATATATCCCTCAAACCTCATGCACTGTATATGCCATCTTTGTACCAGCAATGCATCCTTTTAAGTCTTGTGTACCATATTATATAATAAAATATACCTATTGGTTAAAAAAAATATTAAAAGATGGGGTGGTAGGGGAAGTGGAATATTCAAATGGCTTCAGGAAGAAATCCAAATATTTTTCCTTGAAACCTTTTTATCCACTTTTCGGAAGCTATGGGTCCCATATACACAAAGATCGTAGCCATCAGGATTCGAAACCACGTTTGGATGCTATCCACGAGTGTGGCTTAGCTCCCACCATGACGCCTTAGACCACTCAGCTACGCTACGTAGCCGGCTTGCAAGCCACGTTTCTTCTTAGCGCAGAAACTAGAGAGTCCTGGTGTCCATGATCTTTGAGTATATCAATAACACTAAGTATGCTCCAAACATTCCATTAAGAGAAAACAGACGAGTCGCTGCCTCTAAAGGTGAAGACAGACTCACAGACCTTAAAGGCTGCAGACTGTCTGAAGACCGGGAAAAAAAAGCTGGTTATAGAAATGGAAATCAGTGATCTCAAGGTGAATGCAGCAGAGTTCAGGAGAGAGAGAGCAAAAAGTCATGAATGTAAATGAAAGAAAATCCACAATATTTCTTTTTCTCCAGTGGAAATTCTTGTGACCCCGTGGCTTGTTGAGTGGCCAGAACACCACTCAAGACCCTGACTAACCTTGTGTTAGTAGTGTTGAATACTCTACTTCACCCTCCCCCTCCTTTACCCTCCCCCTCCTTCACCCTCCCCTCCTTCACCCTCCCCTCCTTTACCCTCCCCTCCTTTACCCTCCTCCTTCATCACCCTTTCCCCCTCTACCCCTCCTTCACTCTCTTCCCCTCCGTCCCTTCTTCACCCTTTCCCCGTCCGTCCCTCCTTCAACGCCCCCCCTCCACCCCTTCTTTACCCCTCCACCCTTTCTTCCCCTACTCCATTTTCACCCTCCCCTTGTCTCCATTCTCTCCCCCACCCAGCATCAGGTTTCCGCCCCCGCCGCCCACTGCAGCACTGCCCCCACCCCGCACCAGGTTTCCGCCCCCGCCGCCCACTGCAACACTGCCCGCACCCCGCACCAGGTTTCCGCCCTCGCCTCCCACTTCAACATACCCCCACCAACCCCGCACCTAGTTTCCGCCCCCGCCGCCCACTGCAACACCCCCACCCACGCTCACTCAAATGGAATCGATAAGCCAGAAACAGCAACAACAATATGTCCGTCCCCAACCCTAGGTCCAGTGGCGACTGTCAGACTCCACCAGGAGGGGAGGGATGGAGGGGGACGGAAGGGGAGGGGAAGGGGGAGAGCGAGATACAGGGACAGTGACAGGGACACACACACAATACACACACAATGCACACACACAATACACACACAATGCACACACACACACACAATACACACACACACACAATGCACACACACACACACACACACACACACACACAGTTTATCACAAACAAAATCTATCGTCTATTGCAACAGACTTTTTATTAATCCTTTATTTTTGTACTTTGCATAATTTTTACATTTTTTCCTTCGTTCTGTATTTATTTTTAGAATATAATAGTTTCCAAGAATGGTTGGAAAGGATTTTGTGGTTTCTAGCTGATTTATATGCATTCTAGATAACTTAATTACGTTCAATTAAACCAAGTTTATTACATATATACCAAGCAAAACACACACAACCCGCTATTAGGAAAGTAATTACTTATGTTACTTGTCGTTGGTCGGACTTGGACTAGCGACAAGTAACAATAATGCAAGAAGGGAAGGAAGTAGCAGTAATAGTAGCAGTAGTAGTAGCAGTAGTAGTAGTAGTATTGTGAGTGGTAGTAGTTGTGCAGCAGTGGTATATAATCAGAAACAAGATGGTAGCAGAAGCGGTATAAGTGCAAAATCAGGTAAAAATATTATGGTAATGTAGTAGTAATGAAGAATTAGTAGGAACGGTGGGAATGAAGAAGAGCAGAGAGGAACACCGCAGGAGAGCTGCTGCCCCCACACACAACTCAGCAAGGCAGAAGACAAGGAAAGCAATGATAATACAGGAAAGGTGAAGAGATAAGGAGAGGAGGAAGCAAAGGTCAGGTCAAGTCACGAGTGTTCTGAAGTTTAGAGTATTTGATAATGTAACAAAGACAAGACTGTTGTGTATAAGGGACGCCTCAACAAGACGGCGCCTGTGAAGACTAATAGTGTAGACTATTTTGGCAGAGGACCAGTTAATAGAATGACTGTGATCTCGAACATGACAGTTAAAAAGCATTGTTAGTGTCAGCAAGGAGAACCCTTCTTTTTTGCTCCTTAAGTCTGTCAGAAAGAGAGCGGCCAGTTTCACACAAGAATTGGAGAGGACAAGAAGTGCAGGAAATGGAGTAAACACCAGAAGCATCAATGGCAGAAGTATGAACTAAGTTGCCACGAAGGATGTTAGTTTATCGAAAAGTAAGTTGGTGTTAGTTTGGAGAAAAGTAAGTTGGTGTTAGTTTGGAGAAAAGTAAGTTGGTGTTAGTTTGGCGAAAAGTAAGTTGGTGTTAGTTTGGCGAAAAGTAAGTCTGATGTCTAAAGGACGGAGTGTGTTGCTAAGATTTAGGCGACTGGGAAGAGTAGCCAAGGAGAGAAAACGAACTGCAATAACTGGAAAATTACGAAGTCGAGAAACTGATGGTGACAGACGCTGATGACACTGAGAAACAAGAACACTTGCTGAGAGAGGAAGGATGGTAGGAAAAGTAGCCAATGTACGTGACAATGTCCACCGTCTTTGCGATAAACGGAAAAAGATAAGCCTGTCGCCACTGCACCAATTCCATATAACGTGTTTGTGCGTATTGCCAGCATCATGCTGGCAATATACACACGTTATCATAGTGGCAGCATGATAAAGTGCTTGAGTGTGTTCCAAGTGTGTGTCTGGCAGCGGTGTAGGTGACACTCCCAGGTAGGTGTCTGGCAGCGGTGTAGGTGACACTCCCAGGTAGGTGTCTGGCAGCGGTGTAGTGACACTCCCAGGTAGGTGTCTGGCAGCGGTGTAGGTGACACTCCCAGGTAGGTGTCTGGCAGCGGTGTAGGTGACACTCCCAGGTAGGTGTCTGGCAGCGGTGTAGGTGACACTCCCAGGTAGGTGTCTGGCAGCGGTGTAGGTGACACTCTCAGGTAGGTGTCTGGCAGCGGTGTAGGTGACACTCTCAGGTAGGTGTCTGGCAGCGGTGTAGGTGACACTCTCAGGTAGGTGTCTGGCAGCGGTGAGGTGACACTCTCAGGTAGGTGTCTGGCAGCGGTGTAGGTGACACCTCCAGGTAGGTGTCTGGCAGCGGTGTAGGTGACACCCAGGTAGGTGTCTGGCAGCGGTGTAGTGACACTCTCAGGTAGGTGTCTGGCAGCGTGTAGGACTGAGCAGTGTCTCAGGTAGGTGTCTGGGCAGCGGTGTAGTGACACTCCCAGGTAGGTGTCTGGCAGCGGTGTAGGTGACACTCCCAGGTAGGTGTCTGGCAGCGGTGTAGGTGACACTCCCAGGTAGGTGTCTGGCAGCGGTGTAGGTGACACTCCCAGGTAGGTGTCTGGCAGCGGTGTAGGTGACACTCCAGGTAGGTGTCTGGCAGCGGTGTAGGTGACACTCTCAGGTAGGTGTCTGGCAGCGGTGTAGGTGACCCCTCAGGTAGGTGTCTGGCAGCGGTGTAGGTGACACTCTCAGGTAGGTGTCTGGCAGCGGTGTAGGTGACACTCCAGGTAGGTGTCTGGCAGCGGTGTAGGTGACACTCTCAGGTAGGTGTCTGGCAGCGGTGTAGTGACACTCAGGTAGGTGTCTGGCAGCGGTGTAGATGACACTCTCAGGTAGGTGTCTGCAGTAGTGCTTCAGGTGGGTGTCTGGCAGGTGTAGTGACACTCTCAGGTAGGTGTCTGGCAGCGGTGTAGGTGACACTCTCAGGTAGGTGTCTGGCAGCGGTGTAGGTGACACTCTCAGGTAGGTGTCTGGCAGCGGTGTAGGTGACACTCTCAGGTAGGTGTCTGGCAGCGGTGTAGGTGACACTCTCAGGTAGGTGTCTGGCAGCGGTGTAGGTGACACTCTCAGGTAGGTGTCTGGCAGCGGTGTAGGTGACACTCTCAGGTAGGTGTCTGGCAGCGGTGTAGGTGACACTCTCAGGTAGGTGTCTGGCAGCGGTGTAGGTGACACTCTCAGGTAGGTGTCTGGCAGCGGTGTAGGTGACACTCAGGTAGGTGTCTGGCAGCGGTGTAGGTGACACTCCCAGGTAGGTGTCTGGCAGCGGTGTAGATGACACTCTCAGGTAGGTGTCTGGCAGCGGTGTAGATGACACTCTCAGGTAGGTGTCTGGCAGCGGTGTAGATGACACTCTCAGGTAGGTGTCTGGCAGCGGTGTAGGTGACACTCTCAGTGTCTGGCAGAGTTGCGTGTCTCAGGACCGTACTTTAACGTATTTTCAACGGTAACGGTAAAAGCGTTATTATTTATATAATATATCGTTAAGCTGTGTAAATCAGTTTTATTGATCTGCCAGAGTAAGAAATGTATTGAAGATTTATTGGGAATGAGTGTGGCAAGGAGAGATGGAAGGTGGGAAGGAGGGATGGGAGGGATGGAAGGCGGGATGGGAGGGATGGAAGTGGGAAGGAGGGATGGGAAGGGGCGGAGTTATGGGGAAGAGTGAAGTAAGGAAGAAGAGACAGAAAGAAGAAAAGAGACGGAGGGACTGGAGGTAGGGATGGAAGAATTAAAGATACGGAGAGTTACTGGAAAATGGAAGGATGGGTTTAACAAGGGGAAGAGAAGTGACCAACTATACACATCAATTATAAACTATACACAAGTATAATCAACCATACACAATTATAAACTATACACGACTATAAACATCGACTATATCCAACTATAAGCTGTACACATCAACTCTACACAACTATAAACTATACACATCAACTCTACACAACTATAAACATCAACTCTACACAACTATAAACTATACACATCAACTCTACACAACTATAAACTATACACATCAACTCTACACAACTATAAACTATACACATCAACTCTACACAACTATAAACTATACACATCAACACTACACAACTATAAACTATACACATCAACTCTACACAACTATAAACTATACACATCAACTCTACACAACTATAAACTATACACATCAACTCTACACAACTATAAACTATACACATCAACTCTACACAACTATAAACTATACACATCAACTCTACACAACTATAAACTATACACATCAACTCTACACAACTATAAACTATACACATCAACTCTACACAACTATAAATATACACTAACCTACACATAAACATACACACAACTACACAACTATAAACTATACACATCAACTCTACACAACTATAAACTATACACATCAACTCTACACAACTATAAACTATACACATCAACTCTACACAACTATAAACTATACACATCAACTCTACACAACTATAAACCATCATCTATATATAACTGTAAAGTATACACAACTATAAACATAAACTATACACAAATACAAACTATACACAACCATAAACATCAACTATACAATATACATCCAGTGTTCTACTTCTATATTTTGCTGTGATGTAATTTTAATAATCAAGTTACTTTTTAAATTTATAAAATAATTCTTGGTGGTACTGTTGCACATACTGTGCAAGCTGCTTAATAAACTGCAATGTACTGTGCAAGCTGCTTAATATACTGCAATGTACTGTGCAAACTGCTTAATAAACTGCAATGTACTGTGCAAGCTGCTTAATATACTGCAATGTACTGTGCAAACTGCTTAATAAACTGCAATGTACTGTGCAAACTGCTTAATATACTGCAATGTACTGTGCAAACTGCTTAATAAACTGCAATGTACTGTGCAAGCTGCTTAATATACTGCAATGTACTGTGCAAGCTGCTTAATAAACTGCAATGTACTGTGCAAGCTGCTTAATAAACTGCAATGTACTGTGCAAGCTGCTTAATATACTGCAATGTACTGTGCAAGCTGCTTAATAAACTGCAATGTACTGTGTAAGCTGCTTAATAAACTGCAATGTACTGTGTAAGCTGCTTAATAAACTGCAATGTACTGTGTAAGCTGCTTAATAAACTGCAATGTACTGTGTAAGCTGCTTAATATACTGCAATGTACTGTGCAAGCTGCTTAATAAACTGCAATGTACTGTGTAAGCTGCTTAATATACTGCAATGTACTGTGCAAGCTGCTTAATAAACTGCAATGTACTGTGCAAGCTGCTTAATATACTGCAATGTACTGTGCAAGCTGCTTAATATACTGCAATGTACTGTGCAAGCTGCTTAATAAACTGCAATGTACTGTGCAAGCTGCTTAATAAACTGCAATGTACTGTGCAAGCTGCTTAATATACTGCAATATACTGTGCAAGCTGCTTAATATACTGCAATGTACTGTGCAAGCTGCTTAATATACTGCAATGTACTGTGCAAGCTGCTTAATATACTGCAATGTACTGTGCAAGCTGCTTAATAAACTGCAATGTACTGTGCAAGCTGCTTAATAAACTGCAATGTACTGTGGACACCAATTAATTACTCTATAAACATACAAGCTGATTTATGAATACGAAACAGACTTCATTTCAATTTATAACAAATTGACCTTTGCTACTGTAATTAATTTAAAGAGGTATTTTCAAAATATTTATCGAGATATAAATAATAATAATAATAATATGGTGTCTGTTACAACAAAGGAAGGTAACGTGTTCCAGTTCCCTGGGACAGTAGCAGTAGCAGCAGTAGTTGCAACATTTACAGAGCATCCTGACCTCGTAGGTCAGCCATCAAAAAATACAAGGGATAAAATCAACAAACAAAAGCACAAAAATATTTTCACACCAAGTATAAAACAGCCAGTAAAAATTAACAACTTATTATGTTATTAAGGTGGAAAGACTCCGCTAAATGTTTCCCCGAGGTTCCTACGGGTACATCGGTAATTATAAAACCTATGACAAAAGGCAGAAAGGCCCGAATCGTAGGCAAACTGTTAAAATATGACCCAGGGTGAGTGGCATATCACCAGCTACACATAGGGAGGGAGGGGGAAGGGTTAGAGCAGGAGCACCTGCGTAGAGGTGGCCAGGGGTAAGGTGTACTTCTGTTGCTCTCTAGAACTGTTATCAAAGATCTTCCCTACACGTGTATTGCAACTGCATGTCGTACTATCGTCTGTGTACTTACCTAGTTGTGGTTGCAGGGTCGAGTCATATCTCCTGGCCCCGTGTGTGTATCTATGTGTCTGTCTCTCTCTCAGCACCTCTTGCAGTCTCTCCTCACATTGATCATCAGTTCGAAGATATGAATACACTGAGAGTTAGACGGGAGTCTTCAATACTGTTGTCATGCTTCCTCCATAACCTTAATTTCCCTACAAGGACGAGTCGATGACTCGACCCATCACTTGCATCTTCAACCCCTGCAACACCCATGTCTTCTAGCAGCATGAGAGTCCGCTGTGGCATATAGGAGCCAGGGAAAGCTAAGAGCCTCTTCCTTGGATCAAGCCTGTGTCAAGGTAAAACAACCATACTGACGACCTGCCTATCATCTTGCCCATCCTGTCGCTGCAAAAGTTGTAGCAGACGCCCATGTCTAGCCAGAGGAGTCCTCTGTGAAGGAGTGAGTTTTAAGAAGTACGTACAGTGGTACACGTTTGAGCAATAGGTACAAGACGGTGTTTCTGCGTACATCATCGCCCTTTATTTCCATCAATGATTATATCAACATAGAACACAGTATACAGCTGTTGATTTTTTAACAATATACTACTGGGAGGAACTTCATAAAAAGACTAATAAAAGTCTCCATTAGTACTGAATTTTTTTTTTAAGTCAACGCCCAGTCCCTGCATTTCTGTCCTTGACGCAACAGCAACTCTGACACACACACACACACACACACACACACACACACACACACACACACACACAGATATTCTGGACATTTCAATGGTTCCACGTTTATTATTTATGGAAAAATTAAGGAAGTGCGTCCGTCTGACGCTCACCTTACGCTGACTCATATGGGTTTTAACACGAATTAAATATAAAAATATAAATACAAATTCTATAGGTTCATGCAACATAACACAAGTATTTTCCAAAAATGACTTTAAAAAAAACATTAGTGAAGTATCGTATACAAAAGACAAAAGAAAACTTTTTATTTCGACCTCAGCGGTTGCTAATATTTTCGAAGGTCGCTTTGGAACACCTGAAAAAAAAATTCTTCCCTTTCATATAAAATATTAAGAAAATATCGAAGTGTCGTGGAAACGTTAAGAAACTGACGCTGGTAATGACGGTGTTAAAATGAGAGCAAATTGACCAATGATAGGCACCGCAGGTGTTGCATTTGTGTCTAATTTATCAACGTGTCGGTCCTCCGGATCATTTATCCACAACAAGCTTCTTGGAAATTGACTTTTCAGTTATGGTCACTGTAGTTTGTTGTCAAGCCTGTGGTGTCACAAGCAAGATGGATACAGTGCCTGCTGTTCGTCAGTGGCTGCTGTTCGTCAGTGGCTGCTGTTCGTCAGTGGCTGCTGTTCGTCAGTGGCTGCTGTTCGTCAGTGGCTGCTGTTCATCAGTGGCTGCTGTTCGTCAGTGGCTGCTGTTCGTCACTAACACGCTATTGGCCATACAAATTTGTTGTTTCACAGTAACTACTACCCACTATATTAGTTGTCTACAAAGCACAACACAAAGTGTTAAACAACGTATTAAGATTATCACAAGTATTCAGCGGTGCTTTATGTTTCCTTAACCTAGAAATATTTTCAATCCCAGAACGTCAGTGAAATGCACTGTATCCCAGAACGTCAGTGAAATGCACTGTATCCCAGAACGTCAGTGAAATGCACTGTATCCCAGAACGTCAGTGAAATGCACTGTATCCCAGAACGTCAGTGAAATGCACTGTATCCCAGAACGTCAGTGAAATGCACTGTATCCCAGAACGTCAGTGAAATGCACTGAATCCCAGAACGTCAGTCAAATAGAAGGAAAGAAAATACATTGAAATATATTGAAATCGTTAGCCAGAACTAGAGTCTGAAGAGTTTTATTACAGCGGTGACAGCTGTAATGTGTCACCCCCCCCCCTCGCACACCCTAGTTGCTTAGTTTGTGTAGGTGACTTTGCAGAAACTGCTACAGTGAGGTGCACCATCACCTAGTTCCACCCTTGACCTCTGCTGTACCTGCTTATACAATAGGTCTACTGGCTCAGTACCACCACTCCATGACGACCAGCAGGCGCCAGAGGCCGTCACAACACCCACCTACTAGAGGCTGGACACTTATTCCTGCCTCACCTGTCATATTCTACTACTTTAAAAGGAGTCGACCATATAACTGACTGGAGGATCACCGTCATATCTACCCCTGCCATTCATGTGTGTCATTACTCTAGGCCTGTGTGTGTTCCTTTACTTTTCATTATAGGCTTATACAATCATTCACTTTTACTTTTTTAAATAAAAGTATTGATATTAAAGAAACTTGCCTTCTTACCCTTCCTTTATCTACACTTCTAGTTTTTTGGTTAAAATAAAAGACGACTCTCCGAATACTGACAGCAGGAAAGTCAACATAGAACAAAGGCACAGCACTGTGACTGGAACAATACACACATAACCCGCAGTGTAACTGTAAGTTGTCTAAGTTGGACCGAAACGAAGTCGTAAGCTCCTCTCTACCCTATGTGCAGGTTATTTGTGTATGGAAAGTCTACGTTGTCCTTAACGAGAGAGAGAGAGAGAGAGAGAGAGAGAGAGAGAGAGAGAGAGAGAGAGAGAGAGAGAGAGAGAGAGAGAGAGAGAGAATGAATTCCGAGTTTGTGTACAAGTGTTCATAAACATTTGGGCATTTCTACCCCACACTATTATAGCATGTCCAGTACCCACCACTAGTAGTACCCAGGTGCCTCCCTAGTTCCTACACACGTCTTAAATGCCCTGATACAGGACTCAGGAGTCGTCTCTGACATTAAGACATCAGCACTCTCAGAGCCAGTGCCAGACACAGTGCACGCTCCCTGTATATGAAGACTCATATTCAAGGTATCGTTACCTTGGTGGGAACAACTCAAGTAGTACAAAGTATTTTTTCTTAGAATCTGTCTCCCCCCTTCCCCTCCCCTCCCCGGTGCTGGTAGCCGCGTCGTAACACCAACGTAACTCGGCACCGACCGGAAACTGCCAACGACTCTCTCGGCAAAACTAATTTGTACATTGTTATTGGTCAATGCAACTACCAACCAACTGTGTTGTGGGTATCCTACACTGCCTCGAGGAACACCTGGGTGTACAGCAGTCAGCGCAAGGCAGAGGCATGGGGGAAGAGGCTCTTGATCCAGGGTATATGATTAGCTCATTTCTCAGATCATTGCTGATTACCTCACACTACAGCATCACCACTACTACTACCACAATCACAACTACCCGAGTCATCTGCACTATCAAACCACCAGCACTACCACAACTACCAGCAGCTCCGCCACTACCACACTAATCACCCCAATCACTGCTCCAGGACCGTCCATCAAGATCGGAAACCCATAATTGACTAAAAAAAGATGGGACATGGAAGGGGGTACTCTTCCATACCACTACATCCTCACTACCCTTCCATCCCAATGCACTTCCCTCACCACCCTTCCATCACACTACACTCCCTCACCACCCTTCCATCACACTACACTTCCCTCACCACCCTTCCATCTCAACTGCTGCTAGTATTACAGCTATTTAACAAGCGCTGCTACTGCTACTACTACTATTACTACTACTAGCACTAGCACTACAGTTAACAATACGTCTACCACCACTACTGGACCTACTACTACTAAAACTACCACCACTACTACCACCACTGAGGCTACCAACACAAATACAACTACTATTACCACCACTGGAACGACCACTACGACTACAAGAACTTCTGCTACCAAACTTACTACGTTTGCTACACCTGTGCCATCTGCTCTACGTGTTACCTACAACAAATTACACCCTTAACAAGACCCATTAACGAAGTTATCAGTATATCTAGACAAATATATAATGAAAATGACATAGTATATATCATGACAATTATATAATGACATAACATTAATTATCTAATGACATATAATATTAATTATATAATGACATATAATAACATTAATTATATGACATAACATTAATTATATAATGACATTATAACATTAATTATATAATGACATTATATGGCTGGTTTAACACATGGGTGGCTGGTTTAACATATAGGTAGCCGGTTTAACACATGGGTGGCTGGTTTAACACATGGGTGGCTGGTTTAACACATAGGTGGCTGGTTTAACACATGGGTGGCTGGTTTAACAAATAGGTGGCTGGTTTAACACACGGGTGGCTGGTTTAACACACGGGTGACTTCTCTTCAGTTATGTATTACCTCCTGTGTTTTCGTCCCTTATCATTTCTTCCCTCATCTGAACCACCTCAGACACTCCTCTTCCAACCATTTCTTAGGATTCCTTTGTTACATTCTCTCTTATTTACTTTTATCAGTCCCTCGCGCTACCTCTTTCCACTCATCTTCCTTTTCTTGGGCTCCCTTCTTCCTCTTCTCATTTTCTTCCATGGTTTTCCTCCATCTTCCCTTAAAAATCATCGCTACTTCGCTAATTTCCCCCATTTTTCTATAATTCGACAAAAGCTATAAAGTCAAGGGTCCAAGTCGGAGCGAAACGTCGTCGCAAGTTTCTCTCTCTTTTAGCAAGGTGCTAAAATACACAAGCACACTAGGTTTAAAGCTGCTCAATATTTGCATTATCAAATTTCCTTTCATTTTTCTCTCTCAATTTTCCCCCGATTCTCGAGAATTCTTTATATTTTAAGCAACTTTATCAACGATTTCTTTCGGGGCTTTCTTCCGTTCCTTAATGTCTCTGCTGACTCCCCGAAAACTCGCTCTTCGGACGCCCAGGAGCTGCCCTCCGGGTGCCCTCCCAGGAGCTGCTCTCCGGTTGCCCTCCCAGGAGCTGCTCTCCGGTTGCCCTCCCAGGAGCTGCTCTCCGGTTGCCCTCCCAGGAGCTGCTCTCCGGCTGCCCTCCCAGGAGCTGCCCTTCGGTTGCCCTCCCAGGAGCTGCTCTCCGGCTGCCCTCCCAGGAGCTGCTCTCCGGCTGCCCTCCCAGGAGCTGCTCTCTGGCTGCCCTCCCAGGAGCTGCTCTCCGGTTGCCCTCCCAGGAGCTGCTCTCCGGCTGCCCTCCCAGGAGCTGCTCTCCGGTTACCCTCCCAGGAGCTGCTCTCCGGCTGCCCTCCCAGGAGCTGCTCTCCGGTTGCCCTCCCAGGAACTGCTCTCCGGCTGCCCTCCCAGGAGCTGCTCTCCGGTTGCCCTCCCAGGAGCTGCTCTCCGGCTGCCCTCCCAGGAGCTGCTCTCCGGCTGCCCTCCCAGGAACTGCTCTCCGGCTGCCCTCCCAGGAGCTGCTCTCCGGTTGCCCTCCCAGGAACTGCTCTCCGGCTGCCCTCCCAGGAACTGCTCTCCGGCTGCCCTCCCAGGAGCTGCTCTCCGGTTGTCCTCCCAGGAGCTGCTCTCCGGCTGCCCTCCCAGGAGCTGCTCTCCGGCTGCCCTCCCAGGAGCTGCTCTCCGGTTGCCCTCCCAGGAACTGCTCTCCGGCTGCCCTCCCAGGAGCTGCTCTCCGGTTGCCCTCCCAGGAACTGCTCTCCGGCTGCCCTCCCAGGAGCTGCTCTCCGGTTGCCCTCCCAGGAGCTGCTCTCCGGTTGCCCTCCCAGGAGCTGCTCTCCGGCTGCCCTCCCAGGAGCTGCTCTCCGGCTGCCCTCCCAGGAGCTGCTCTCCGGCTGCCCTCCCAGGAGCTGCTCTCCGGTTGCCCTCCCAGGAGCTGCTCTCCGGCTGCCCTCCCAGGAGCTGCTCTCCGGTTGCCCTCCCAGGTGCTGCTCTCCGGCTGCCCTCCCAGGAGCTGCTCTCCGGCTGCCCTCCCAGGAGCTGCTCTCCGGCTGCCCTCCCAGGAGCTGCTCTCCGGTTGCCCTCCCAGGAACTGCTCTCCGGCTGCCCTCCCAGGAGCTGCTCTCCGGTTGCCCTCCCAGAAGCTGTTCTCCGGCTGCCCTCCCAGGAGCTGCTCTCCGGCTGCCCTCCCAGGAGCTGCTCTCCGGTTGCCCTCCCAGAAGCTGTTCTCCGGTTGCCCTCCCAGGAGCTGCTCTCCGGTTGCCCCTCCCCAGAGCTGTTCTCCGGTTGCCCTCCCAGAGCTGTTCTCCGGTTGCCCTCCCAGGAGCTGTTCTCCGGTTGCCCTCCCAGGAGCTGTTCTCCGGTTGCCCTCCCAGGAGCTGCTCTCCGGTTGCCCTCCCAGGAGCTGCTCTCCGGTTGCCCTCCCAGGAGCTGTTCTCCGGTTGCCCTCCCAGGAGCTGCTCTCCGGTTGCCCTCCCAGAAGCTGTTCTCCGGTTGCCCTCCCAGGAGCTGTTCTCCGGTTGCCCTCCCAGAAGCTGTTCTCCGGTTGCCCTCCCAGGAGCTGCTCTCCGGTTGCCCTCCCAGGAGCTGCTCTCCGGTTGCCCTCCCAGGAGCTGCTCTCCGGTTGCCCTCCCAGGAGCTGTTCTCCGGTTGCCCTCCCAGAAGCTGTTCTCCGGTTGCCCTCCCAGAAGCTGTTCTCCGGTTGCTCTCCCAGAAGCTGTTCTCCGGTTGCCCTCCCAGGAGCTGCTCTCCGGCTGCCCTCCCAGGAGCTGCTCTCCGGTTGCCCTCCCAGGAGCTGTTCTCCGGTTGCCCTCCCAGAAGCTGTTCTCCGGTTGCCCTCCCAGAAGCTGTTCTCCGGTTGCCCTCCCAGAAGCTGTTCTCCGGTTGCCCTCCCAGGAGCTGCTCTCCGGTTGCCCTCCCAGGAACTGCTCTCCGGCTGCCCTCCCAGGAGCTGCTCTCCGGTTGCCCTCCCAGGAGTTGTTCTCCGGTTGCCCTCCCAGAAGCTGTTCTCCGGTTGCCCTCCCAGAAGCTGTTCTCCGGTTGCCCTCCCAGGAGCTGTTCTCCGGTTGCCCTCCCAGAAGCTGTTCTCCGGTTGCCCTCCCAGAAGCTGTTCTCCGGTTGCCCTCCCAGGAGCTGCTCTCCGGCTGCCCTCCCAGGAGCTGCTCTCCGACTGCCCTCCCAGGAGCTGCTCTCCGGTTGCCCTCCCAGGAACTGCTCTCCGGCTGCCCTCCCAGGAACTGCTCTCCGGTTGCCCTCCCAGGAGCTGCTCTCCGGTTGCCCTCCCAGGAGCTGCTCTCCGGTTGCCCTCCCAGGAACTGCTCTCCGGTTGCCCTCCCAGGAGCTGCTCTCCGGTTGCCCTCCCAGGAACTGCTCTCCGGTTGCCCTCCCAGGAGCTGCTCTCCGGGTGCCCTCCCAGGAGCTGCTCTCCGGTTGCCCTCCCAGGAGCTGCTCTCCGGTTGCCCTCCCAGGAGCTGCTCTCCGGACTGCCCTCCCCAGGAACTGCTCTCCGGTGCCCTCCCAGGAACTGCTCTCCGGTTGCCCTCCCAGGAGCTGCTCTCCGGCTGCCCTCCCAGGAGCTGCTCTCCGGTTGCCCTCCCAGGAGCAGCTCTCCGGTGCCCTCCCAGGAACTGCTCTCCGGCTGCCCTCCCAGGAACTGCTCTCCGGTTGCCCTCCCAGGACTGCTCTCCGGCTGCCCTCCCAGGAGCTGCTCTCCGGCTGCCCTCCCAGGAGCTGCTCTCCGGCTTTCCCTCCCAGGAACTGCTCTCCGGTTGCCCGCCCAGGAACTGCTCTCCGGCTGCCCTCCCAGGACTGCTCTCCGGCTGCCCTCCCAGGAACTGCTCTCCGGCTGCCCTCCCAGGAACTGCTCTCCGGTTGCCCTCCCAGGAACTGCTCTCCGTCTGCCCTCCCAGGAACTGCTCTCCGGTTGCCCTCCCAGGAGCTGCTCTCCGGCTGCCCTCCCAGGAGCTGCTCTCCGGCTGCCCTCCCAGGAGCTGCTCTCCGGTTGCCCTCCCAGGAACTGCTCTCCGGCTGCCCTCCCAGGAACTGCTCTCCGGCTGCCCTCCCAGGAACTGCTCTCCGGTTGCCCTCCCAGGAGCTGCTCTCCGGTTGCCCTCCCAGGAACTGCTCTCCGGCTGCCCTCCCAGGAGCTGCTCTCCGGCTGCCCTCCCAGGAACTGCTCTCCGGTTGCCCTCCCAGGAACTGCTCTCCGGTTGCCCGCCCAGGAGCTGCTCTCCGGCTGCCCTCCCAGGAACTGCTCTCCGGCTGCCCTCCCAGGAACTGCTCTCCGGTTGCCCTCCCAGGAACTGCTCTCCGGTTGCCCGCCCAGGAGCTGCTCTCCGGTTGCCCGCCCAGGAGCTGCTCTCCGGTTGCCCGCCCACAATACTTCCTGAGCCGCCTAAAACATCTCCAGCCGCCCACAAATATCTCAGTCTTTTTAGCTTGCCTACCCTTTAAATTTGGTCTGAACACTTCCCACCCCAAGACCGCCCACCTTACCCCCAGGCCCGCCCACCTCCCATCCCCAAGACCGCCCACCTCCCAACCCCAGGCCCGCCCACTTCTCCCTGGCGGTCCGCCCACGCTAGAAAGCTATTGATCCAGGGAACACAAACAGGCTGACCCACCTCACGCCCACCACTACTAGCCAACCCAACGCCCACCGCTACTAGCCCACCCCACCACCACCAGGCATCAATAATACATATACATCAATACACCTAAGGTAAAAACGTGGTTTTAAAACAAAACATAAGACACTCTTCAGGTCGCTTGTTCTATCCAGGCGGAATATTGCTGCTCACTAACAGCGTCTTTCAGGGCGGGTGAAATTGCTGACCTAGAAAATGTACAGAGAACCTTCACGGCACACGTAACTGCGATAAAACACCTAAATTAATGGGAACGGTTGAAGTTCCTCGACCTGTACTCCCTGGAACGCAGGCGGGAGAGATACATGATTATATACACTTGGAAAATCCTAGAGGGATTAGTACCAAATTTACATACGAAAATCACTCCCTATGAAAGCAAAAGACTCGGCAGGTGGTGCAACATCCCTGCAATGAAAAGCTGGAGCGCCATTAGCACGATAAGAGACAACACAATAAGTGTCAGGGGCCAAAGACTGTTCAACTGCCTCCCAGTAAACAAAGGGGATTACCAATAGACCTCTGGCTGTCTTCAAGAAGGCTCTGGACAGGCATCTAAAGTCAGTACCTGATCACCCAGGTTGTGGTTCGTACGTCGGTTTACGCGCGGCCAACAGTAATAGCCTGGTTGATCAGGTCTTGATCCACCATGAGGCCTGGTCACAGACCGGGCCGCGAGGGCGTTGACCCCGAAACCCTCTCCAGGTATATATATATATATATATATATATATATATATATATATATATATATATATATATATATATATATATATATATATATATATATCGTGGCGAATAGGTAAAACTGGTCAATTAGCAAGAACTCGTTTAAAATTAAGTCCTTTCTAAAAAAATTCTCTTATACGTTTAAAGATAAAAATATTTCATTTACGTTAATGTAAAAATTAATAATTTTGTACCAAAAGAACCTTAGAAAACTTACCTAACCTTATTATAACAAGCGCAATTTAATTTAGCCTAATCTAGCTAAATATATTTTAGATAAGTTTACAATAATTTAACAATAAACAAACACAATGAAATATATTTTTTTCGTTAGGTTCAGAATGATTTTTGCGAAATTACTGCATACACAAATTTTAGTTGCCTTATTCGGCAAGAAGAGCGTTGCTATTTAAGCAAAAATCGCAAGTTTTACCTATTCGGCACGACATATATATATATATAATATATACACCTTTGAAATATACCTTTGAAGAGTTTCGAGAGTTTCTCTACTCTCTGAGCCCGGCCATGGGCCAGGCTCGTCTGGTGTTTGCCTGGTCACCCAGGCTGTTGCTGCTGGAGACCCGCTGCCCCACATATCCGTCACAGCAATTACACCAATGAATTTCCAAAACAACAATGAGAAATTATATTATTATTATTATTATCATCATCATCATCATCTTTTGTTTACATCTCTGAGTGTGTCAACACATTATGTTTGCACGTCATAAATCATCTCCGTTGTTTGCTTAACAAACTCTCGCTGTTTTTCCCTCATACACCGTGGCCTGTTTGTAAATGATGGCGTGTTTATAACTGTGTAAATTACTGCGCTTGCAAAAGGGCGTTCGTAAATGACGGTATGTAAAAAAAATGGTGTTTGTAAATCACATCTTATTTGTAAATCATATACTTACGTAAATCTGATATTTCAAAATCATTTTCCTGTTTGTAAATAATGTGTTTGTAAATCCTACAGTGTTCATAAACCGTAAATGTATGTAAATTACGTTGTAAATCGTAGCTTGAGTGAATCACACTTTGCAAAGGTGGTTTGTAATTGATCGTGTTTATAGATACTTTGTATCGCCTCTTGTATCGACATGACCAGTGCACAGCCCCCTAGTGAGACCAGTGCACAGCCCCCTAGTGAGACCAGTGCACAGCCCCCTAGTGAGACCAGTGTACAGCCCCCTAGTGAGACCAGTGTACAGTCCCCTAGTGAGACCAGTGTACAGCCCCCTAGTAAGACCAGTGTACAGCCCCCTAGTAAGACCAGTGTACAGTCCTCTAGTAAGACCAGTGTACAGCCCCCTAGTAAGACCAGTGTACAGCCCCCTAGTAAGACCAATGTACAGCCCCCTAGTAAGACCAGTGTACAGTCCCCTAGTAAGACCAGTGTACAGCCCCCTAGTAAGACCAGTGTACAGCCCCCTAGTAAGACCAGTGTACAGTTCCCTAGTAAGACCAGTGTACAGCCCCCTAGTGAGGCCAGTGCACAAACCTTACTAAGACCAGTGCACAAACCTTACTAAGAGCAGTGCACAACCAGCTGTAATACTGGTGTACTACAACTTGTCATACTGTTGTAACATTATTACTTACGAAAATAAACATTACTTTTCTTGTAATATTCATCTTGTCCCACTTGTACAAGTAATGATGTCCGTCTCACAACACTTATTTAGAGGGTGTAACATTACCTGGTGGTAATAAAGTCAGGGTTATGCAGTAGTGACCAGCCAGAGCTGGTCACTACTGACGGAAACAGAGGGAGAGGAAGAGGGAGAGGGAGAGTAAGAGGGAGAGGAAGAGGGTGGGAGGGAGAGAGAGAGAGAGAGAGAGAGAGAGAGAGAGAATTCTTCCCACACTAAGACTGCTTCAACACCAACATTACGGTACACAGGAAGTTAATAATGAATCCAAATTGTTTTTCGACACCACTCGACGAAAGAGATAGACTTTCATTAAGCAAGTCCCCCCCCTCCTCTCCAACCTCCCTCCCCCGTGTAATTAAATTGTCATGACCCTTTTGCCTGGCACCACGGTGGCACTCACCATTTTAAACCTCGAGTGCCACTGTGTTTGCTCCAACATTTCCACCGCAAATTCTGGCACCTTGGAACACCTCTCTTGCGGTGGTTTTTGGTTTCCATGGCAACGAGTTTACAGATGAGTGTGTGGGGGGGGATGTCTCAGCTCACTGATGTAACTCAATAACTTGATTTATGAAGTTTTTGTCTGGCCAAAAGATACAGGGGAGGTACAACAATACCCTGGTGGTCACTGTTGTACCTGTGGTGGTGGTCACTGTTGTACCTGTGGTCACTGTTGTACCTGTGGTGGTGGTCACTGTTGTACCTGTGGTGGTGGTCACTGTTGTACCTGTGGTGGTCACTGTTGTACCTGTGGTGGTCACTGTTGTACCTGTGGTGGTCACTGTTGTACCTGTGGTGGTCACTGTTGTACCTGTGGTGGTCACTGTTGTACCTGTGGTGGTGGTCACTGTTGTACCTGTGGTGGTGGTCACTGTTGTACCTGTGGTGGTGGTCACTGTTGTACCTGTGGTGGTGGTCACTGTTGTACCTGTGGTGGTGGTCACTGTTGTACCTGTGGTGGTGGTGGTGGCGGCCACTGTTGTACCTGTGGTGGTGGTGGTGGCGGCGGCCACTATTGTACCTATGGTGGTGGTGGTGGTCACTGTTGTACCTGTGGTGGTGGTCACTGTTGTACCTGTGGTGGTGGTCACTGCTGTACCTGTGGTGGTGGTCACTGCTGTACCTGTGGTGGTGGTCACCAACGGTTTGAATCCACGTACTGCAACTTTCAAACAAATACCATGAAGAGCGTCCAAGAACGTGCCTTCTTACAGATACAGAAAGACATCTAGTGACTTAATTATTGCTTTACCCTTGTTAACATAAGCAGAGATGGAAGCAGCAGTTGTTGAGCCTGCCTGTGATCACAGTTATCAACATTGTTATCAGCGACATCCACAGTTAGGACACTCACATTTTGCAGAATAAATATTAGTCAAGCATGGCACTGTTTATATTATTGTATTCCTTTCTCAACGAACACTTCTGTCCGTATCTGTCTGTCTCTGTGTCTGGTACTGACTTTAGGTATCTGTCCAGTTCCCTCTTCAAGACAGCCAGGATTCTATTGGTAATCCCTGTATGTATGCCGGGAGGCTGTTGAATAATCTTGGGCCCCTGACATTTACTATGCTTTTCATAAAAGGTATGTTGCACCATCTGCCGAGTATTTGCTGGCTTAAGGTGATTTTGTTAGAGATTCAACTTCTCATTAATTTCAGAATGTTCATCTACGCTGCGCCTCCTGGGATTGTCTCCGCTATAATTGTATTTGCTATGTTCTTCCATTTTAAATGTTTTAATTAGAATCACCAAGTTAATATGATATTTGGGGCTGGGGTTGGGGCTGGGGTTGGGGCTGGGGTTGGGGCTGGGGTTGGGGCTGGGGTTGGGGCTGGGGTTGGGGCTGGGGTTGGGGCTGGGGTTGGGGCTGGGGCTGGGGTTGGGGCTTGGGCTGGGGTTAGGGCTGGGGTTGGGGTTGGGGCTGGGGTTGGGGCTGGGGTTGGGGCTGGGGTTAGGGCTGGGGTTGGGGTTGGGGTTGGGAAGTTTTGCAGACAGAAGTCAATTTTCAGCAGCTGTTCCTCGGACTGTTGGGAGAAGTTGAATCTGGCAGCTTATATACAACCACTATGACGAGGTTTTGGTTTTCAAGCTTTACTGCCATAACTTCAACTACATTATTTGTGATGTTTAGTAACTCTGTAACTGACAGACTTTGACGTACAGGTCAACTATCCCCATTCCCTCTTTGCTGCATGTTCTTTCTGACACATCTAAACAAACGACATACGCCTTTGATCATGAGATCGCGGCATTTTTTCTGAGATGGTCAAAGTTGCCTTTTCCATTTGTTTTCCCAGATATTTAATGCCTACAGATACCCTAAGCATAGAATCTTACCAATTTTGTTTTCTGTTGGCTAGCATTTGTGGGGGCAGAGTTCCCTGCTGTTGGTGTGTCTAGATCCGCACCAGAACTATCTTCAACAACTAAAAGAATCAGCACCACCACCAACTATTTCTTGTACTATACTAACAGCGTCCCTCGAAGCAGCCTCCGTACCTGTAACAACGCCAGCTGAAGCAGTATTTTGTATCTCAAGATCTATGCCTGCTGCTTCAGAAACACCAGGACCACCGTCTCCAGCTGGTGCACTGTCTCGCATTACTGGATCTGCGGAGGCACCGTCATCTTCGAAAACAGCACCAGGGCCAACAACAGCGTACAAGCTCAAACACTATTTTGCATCGCTGAGTTTGCCCTACTTCCGGTGATCTGTACACGTGCTTCATTCCCTTTTGTGTTCCTGCGCAGTTATGTTCCTTGCACACTCGCATTAGTGCTTCTTTTCAAAGTGTTACGTTCTGTACGAGTGTTTCTAATCCCCCCCCCCTGTGTTGTACTTCTTGAAGACACCGGGGTATAAACACCCTTACATGCAAAGGGAGGGTGCTCACACCTAGTTACCAGTAACCTCACTGCCTCATCTCGTAATATATCTATTGCAATCTCGCTTTCCATTTGGAAGTGTTTACATACGTAACATCTGCCGAGCCTCTCAGGTGTAGATTATGATGCGTTTTTCTTGCCTCTACTCAGTGGAGCAAAAAAGAAAAAAATATATAAGAAATGTGAGAGTTCGCAGTAATTTAGGTGTGTGAACCAATATCGAGAGTGGAAGAGCTCTGTATGTTCTCCAGATGATACCCAGCTTGTCACAGCTCTTGTTCCTGTGATGGTCACACGTCATCTTGGACACTTGGATGGCACTTGACCTATAGTCCATTCCTGGGGTCTTCGGCCTGCGGTCAGGTCCCAGACCAGACCTCATGCACAACGTGAACAATCCCGCTGTTGGTGCTAGCTCACAATGTCCCACAGTCACAAGTTTCTAGAGGAACGGGGAGCCGGCACACTCTACCTCGAGGAACGGGAGAAGAGTACATGATGTTCACAGTTCCTTGAGAACGTGAGGGAGAGACCACGAAAGCGCTTGGAAATTATTTATAACCCATTCTACTTGAACGGATGTACACACACACACATCTACAAAAATGTGTGTGTGTGTGTGTGTGTGTGTGTGTGTGTACACCCTGCGAGGGCCAGGCACGAGGCAGGTCCAAGAGCGGAGACTCAACCCCCTGCAAAAACTAATAGGTGAGCACATACGCACGCACGCAGAGGTGGTAATGCGTCAGGATAGGTCACAGATGGTGGCGCTCAGGTCAATATAATTAATTGCCACACACACACACTTACCCTGATGACCGGGTGATGGGAGAGTCAGAGAGATGGGAGGGGAAGAGAGGAGGGGAGAGGAAGAAAGGGGAGGGGATGAGAGGAGGGGAGGGATTAGAGGAGGGGAAGGAGGAGGGGTAAGGAATATGTCGTGTGTTTGTGAGTGAGAGAGAGAAAAACCACCTGGTTATAGGACTATTATGTGCAGTATTACACAATACATGTACTTACTCTCTCTCCCTTCCCCTACCTGCTCCCCTCCTCCCTTCCCCCATCCACCTGCTCCCCCTCCTCCCATCCCCCCTCTACATGCCTCCCCTCCTCCACCTGCCTCCCCTCCTCCCTTCCTCTTCCACCTGCCTCCCCTCCTCCCGTCCCCCTCAACCTGCCTCCCCTCCTCCCGTCCCCCTCAACCTTCCTCCCCTCCTCCCTTCCCCCCTCCACCTGCCTCCCCTCCTCCATTCCCCCTCTACTTGCCTCCCCTTCCCCTCCACCTGCCTCCCCTTCTCCCTCCCACGGAGAGTTCATTGTTGTTGTAGATTCGCTGGCACTCTCTTCCGGCCGGAGTTCAGGCGCGTCACAACAAGGTAACAAGAGTTACCTTTGGTTACACAAGCGCGTACACACGTCACTTGCACGCACACAACCAAGCGTTCACACACACCCACACAACCCCCCCCCACACACACAACCAATTTAATTTCCATAAACTTACATTAACTCACTCAAGGGGAAAAATTAACATAATTATGCATATTAAATAAAGCTAAATTTAACCAAGAACTATATTTTCTTACCTTTCACCCGGACCTTCCACCCGAACCTTCCACCCGGACCTTCCACCCGGACCTTCCACCCGAACCTTCCACCCTCACCCGAACCTTCCACCCGACCTTCCACCGGACCTTCCACCGGACCTTCCACCCGGACCTTCCACCCGAACCTTCCACCCGGACCTTCCACCCGACCTTCCACCCGACCTTCCACCCGACCTTCCACCGGACCTTCCACCCGTACCTTCCACCCGAACCTTCCACCCGGACCTTCCACCCGGACCTTCCACCCGGACCTTCCACCCGGACCTTCCACCCGAACCTTCCACCCGGACCTTCCACCCGGACCTTCCACCCGGACCTTCCACCCGGACCTTCCACCCGGACCTTCCACCCGGACCTTCCACCCGAACCTTCCACCCGGACCTTCCACCCGGACCTTCCACCCGGACCTTCCACCCGGACCTTCCACCCGAACCTTCCACCCGGACCTTCCACCGAACCTTCCACCCGGACCTTCCACGACTTCACGAACCTTCCACCCGGACCTTCCACCGGACTTCCACGATTAGAACCTTCCACCGACCTTCCACCCGACTTCCACGAACCTTCCACCCGGACCTTCCACCCGGATCTTCCACCCGGACCTTCCACCCGACCTTCCACCGGACCTTCCACCGACCTTCCACCGACCTTCCACGACCTTCCACCGACCTTCCACTGAACCTTCCCATCACGACCTTCACCGGACCTTCCACCCGGAATCTTCCACCGGACCTTCCACCGATACGACCTTCCACCGGACCTTCCCCACCTGGATCTTCCACAGACCACTCGACCTTCCACCGGACTTCCACAGATCTTCACCGACACCGGACCTTCCACACGGACCTTTAATGGATCCACCGACCTTCACCTGGTCTTCCACATGGAACTTATCCGCTTACAGATCTTACAAGACCTGAGACTGCTTAAGAAACTAGACAAAGTTTTATAGAGGATCCAAGAGAGGCTCTGAGGTTCTGACAGAGGAAGAGCTGAGATCGCTTAAGACTGCTGACAAGACCTGAGATGGCGTAAGAGAAGCTGAGGAAAGATGGATGCAGAGACCCGCTGAGCCAGATTGCAGACAGACAACGGACGAAGAGGTGACGATACGAATGAGGGGCGAGAGAGATAAGCATGAGGAGAAGTGAATGAGAGGAAAAGTAGAACGCGCAGACAAGGTGAGCGGATCGACCAAGACAGTCGGCGATACCTGACCAACACTCACCAACCCCACAAACCAAACACCAACCCCCTTCCTCCCCTCCCCTCCCCCTCTCTCCTCCTCCCCCACCACCTTCTAACTTTAATGACTGACAAACACGAGGGAGAAAGCGTAATCGATAAAGCGCACGATACCAAAAAGAAAACTTCCTTGAAATCCCCGTCTTCCATAACACAACAATTACAAGAAAAGAAAATAGCAAAAACGGCAATTTGAATAAAAACAGTAATTACAAAAACGGTAATTTGAAAAAAAAACGGAACCAGCAAAAAACGGCTATTAAAAAAACGAGAATAGAAAAAACGGCAATTAAAAGAAACGGAAACGCAAACAACGGCAATTGAAAAACGGAAACAGTAACAACGGAACCATAAAAAACGGCAATTAAAAAAAAAGAAAACAGCAAAAAACGGCAATTGAAAAAACGGAAATAGCAAAAACGGCAAATTTCATAGAGAGAATCTAAAGAAAATATGAATGTAAAAATGGCAAACAATTCCTAGGAAGAGAAGACATTAAAAACTATGAAGAGACGAGATGTGTAGTCCTACAGCTGTCACCTGGTCATGTAGACCAGAGGGTGGGCCAGAGCACAGCACCCACCTGGCCAGGTAGACCAGAGGGTGAGTCAGAGCACAGCACCCACCTGGCCAGGTAGACCAGAGGGTGGGCCAGAGTACAACACCCACCTGGCCAGGTAGACCAAAGGGTGGGTCAGAGCACAGCACCCACCTGGCCAGGTAGACCAGAGGGTGGGCCAGAGCACAGTACCCACCTGGCCAGGTAGACCAGAGGGTGGGCCAGAGCACAGTACCCACCTGGCCAGGTAGACCAGAGGGTGGGCCAGAGCACAGACCCACCTGGCCAGGTAGACCAGAGGGTGGACCAAAGCATAGCACTCACCTGGCCAGGTAGACCAGAGGGTGGGCCAGAGCACAGCACCCACCTGGCCTCACCCTCCCCACCTCTCAATGGTAAAACGACACCTTAAAGTAATCACTGCCATCAACGACACCTTTGTTGTCATTTGAGTGTTCGTGTATAATGGTGGTGCATTACCATGGTGGTGCATCACCATGGTGGTGCATCACTATGGTGGTGCATCACCATGTGGTGCATCACTATGGTGGTGTATCACTATGGTGGTGCATCACCATGGTGGTTCATCATGGTTTTGCATCACTATGGTGATGTATCACTATGGTGGTGCATTACCATGGTGGTGCATCACCATGGTGGTGCATCACTATGGTGGTGTATCACTATGGTGGTGCATCACCATGGTGGTTCATCATGGTTTTGCATCACTATGGTGGTGAATCACCATGGTTTTCCATCACTATGGTGGTGTATCACTATGGTGGTGCATCACCATGGTGGTTCATCATCGTGGTTTTGCATCACTATGGTGGTGTATCACTATGGTGGTGCATCACCATGGTGGTTCATCATCATGGTTTTGCATCACTATGGTGGTGCATCACTATGGTGGTGCATCACCATGGTGGTGCATCACCATGGTGGTGCATCACCATGGTTTTGCATCACTACGGTTTTGCATCACTATGGTGGTGCATCACCATGGTGGTGCATCACTATGGTGGTGCATCACTATGGTGGTGCATCACTATGGTGGTGCATCACTATGGTGGTGCATTACCATGGTGGTGCATCACTATGGTGGTGCATCACCATGGTGGTGCATTACCATGGTGGTGCATCACTATGGTGGTGCATTACCATGGTGGTGCATCACTATGGTGGTGCATTACCATGGTGGTGCATCACTATGGTGGTGCATCACTATGGTGGTGCATCACTATGGTGGTGCATCACCATGGTGGTGCATTACCATGGTGGTGCATCACTATGGTGGTGCATCACTATATCCAAGAGGGAACTTGGCGAGTTCCTCCATAGTTTTGACCTACACTGCTGCCAAACACACTACCTCATACTTTTTAAACTTTAGTTAGTGCCACTCTCTCAGAACTACCAGGAAACCAGTTCTTTCTTACTGTCTAAATCCTGATTTGTTGAATTCTTTGTTATTGTTACTTTCAAGCCATTCTTTACCACTTTATAGACGACTATCTCCAATTTCGAAGATTTCAGTCACATTCATCCCGTCCAACCTTATTCTGTATCTCAATGCTCTTAATGTAACTTAGGTGAGAAATAATTCCTTATACAGGGATTAACTTTTGTCATTGTTTTCTGTACGTTTCCCAGTGCGTGTTCTGGTCTCTCCAGTGAAGCCAAGCAGTGTATTGACTTCACTACAAACACTCAGCACTGTAATGTCTTGTCTTCAAATTGATGGTAACCACGACTAATGAGTCTCTCAAATTGAACTTTATCAAGTTAATATATTATTCAGGTTATAAGTGCCGCTATTATTCCCTCCTTTCGTCCGTCCCCTATAGGAAGGTACTGTGATGTCTATGAGAGGTCTGTGACCCGAGGAACTAGATTTACCCTTCTTTTTCTCGGATCGAAACTGAATGCTTCCCATGACCCCCTACTCAGATGGCTGCGAGGGATCAACATACTACCAGCTTAAGCGCCATCTGCCAGTTTCCTGACCATTAACTGACAAAAACTATTCTGAAACTAGTCGAGTCCTCATCAGAGTCGGTCTGCCAAAGTTTGTCTTCCGGCGAACTGGCTTATGTGCGGCCAACAGTAACAGACTGGTTGATCAGGCCCTGATCCACCATGAGGCCTGGTCACAGACCGGGCCGCGAGAGCGTTGACCCCCGGAACCCTCTCCAGGTATACTCCAGGTATGTCGCTATTTGTTCCCTCTTCATCTAAGTCTGTAAAACGTAAACAAAGGGTCAAACAGTGATCCCCTGTGGAGCACCCCTGTCGCTGCTTCCCGTTATGATTTCTTATGTTATTCCACCTCAGTATTGACCATCAGTTAGCGAAGCCAGTAGAGAACCTCTCCAGTACTGAGTTCTGGCAATTTTATTAGTTTGAGTATAATTGAAAGAAATACCTCACATTCAAACACCTCGATCAAAAAAAAATCGTGAGGGAAGAAGATCCCTTTGTTAAATCACTTAGAGTTGTAGACCTTGTTAAATCATGTAGAGCGGCACATCTTGTTAAACCATGTAGAGTTGTAGACTTTGTTAAACCATGTAGAGTTGTAGACTTTGTTAAACCATGTAGAGTTGTAGACTTTGTTAAACCATGTAGAGTTGTAGACTTTGTTAAACCATGTAGAGTTGTAGACTTTGTTAAACCATGTAGAGTTGTAGACTTTGTTAAACCATGTAGAGTTGTAGACTTTGTTAAACCATGTAGAGTTGTAGACTTTGTTAAACCATGTAGAGTTGTAGACTTTGTTAAACCATGTAGAGTTGTAGACTTTGTTAAACCATGTAGAGTTGTAGACTTTGTTAAACCATGTAGAGTTGTAGACTTTGTTAAACCATGTAGAGTTGTAGACTTTGTTAAACCATGTAGAGTTGTAGACTTTGTTAAACCATGTAGAGTTGTAGACTTTGTTAAACCATGTAGAGTTGTAGACTTTGTTAAACCATGTAGAGTTGTAGACTTTGTTAAACCATGTAGAGTTGTAGACTTTGTTAAACCATGTAGAGTTGTAGACTTTGTTAAACCATGTAGAGTTGTAGACTTTGTTAAACCATGTAGAGTTGTAGACTTTGTTAAACCATGTAGAGTTGTAGACTTTGTTAAAACATGTAGAGTTGTAGACCTTTTACTTACGTGACTTGCAACTGTCTGATGCATCATAGTTGCAATGACGAAGCCTCAGTATTGAAGGAAGGTTGACTAATGATTGCTAAGGAACTATCTCACCCAACTGTAGTGTCACTCACTTCATCTTCCACATATCAAGCAACATACACATTGCTTTACTAAGGTCTTTTTTTAGATTACTTAAGTAAAAAAAAAAATAAAGGTTGACCGGGGACCTTACTGAGCTTGACTGTCTCCCCTTGAGGAGCAGCGACTCTGATCTCTATAATTTGTCATCCTCAGCTCCTCTATAATTATTAATTTCTGGGATTAATTTGTATCTTCCGCTGTGAAAACTGACAAGATTTTTTTTACTTAAGAACGAAATATCTTTTGGTCATTATTGGTAAGCTGTCATATGTTAAATTTATGTAGATCTGACCTTTGTTTTTCTCTTTGTCCTCAAAAATATTTATTAATACATACCGGAAAAAACTTATGATTGCTTTGAGGTTTTTAGGCAGCTTTGATTTCCATTTTTTTTCACATTGCTTTGCTTATCCCTTCTTTGACTTCTTGATGTAAACATGTTGCTCTGCAAGACTGCAGCTGTGAATGCCTCTTCTTATCCAAGAGATGTCTTGCAAACATATTTACATACAAATTGGTAGTCCAACTCTCGTGTAAGATCAACCAGGCTGTTCCTTCCAGTTGTCCGACACATAATTAACAAATCAACTTCACGTGCAGTGCTAAATGCACATGGGTCATTCAAGGCCAGCAGTGACAGAGGCTCGATCCTCCGTCCGCTACCTAATCGCATTCACATATATAAAAATTACGTGGTACATAACGTAGAAACAACCAGGAGAAAAACAAACTGATAATTAAAGCGAAAAGGCAATTATCCCTCAGAAGGTAAAGATGGGAAAGAAAGATAGAGAGAGTGAACGTATCTGAAGGTACATCTTACCCCTTAGTGGCAGAACACTGTCCCTTCACCCTCCTGGCCTCTCACCCTTCACCCTTCTCTTCCATCCCTGAAGCAGCCACAGTGATTCACTGCTGCACTCTTGTTGTCTGGATGCAGTGATCCATCAGTGAGGGACACTGCACTGCTGGCACCCTCGGCTGGGGTCATGTTTGATTCTGCATACCGTAGTATTTAGTGTGTATGTGTGTGTGTTGTGTGTGTGTTTCATGGATATTTGCTCGAGGAAGACGCAATATACCAATTCTGCTGGTTGCTGTTACCATGGTCTTGGTGATGGTGAGTGGTGGTGGTGAGTGGTGTTTAGGAGTGGTGGTGGTGAGTGGTGTTTAGGAGTGGTGGTGGTGAGTGGTGTTTAGGAGTGGTGGTGGTGATGGTGGTGAATGGTGGTGGTGGTGGTGAGTGGTAATGGTGTTAGTGGAGGTCGTGGTGGTGGTGAGTGGTGGTGGTGGTGGTGGTGAGTGGTGGTGGTGGTGGTAGTGGAGGTCGTGGTGGTGGTGAGTGGTGGTGAGTGGTGGTCGTGGTAGTGGTGGTCGTGGTAGTGGAGGTCGTGGTGGTGGTGAGTGGTGGTGGTGGTGGTGAGTGGTGGTCGTGGTAGTGGAGGTCATGGTAGTGGAGGTCGTGGTGGTGGTGAGTGGTGGTGGTGGTAGTGGAGGTCGTGGTGGTGGTGAGTGGTGGTGGTGGTAGTGGAGGTCGTGGTGGTGGTGAGTGGTGGTGGTGGTGAGTGGTGGTGGTGGTGAGTGGTGGTGGTGAGTGGTGGTCGTGGTAGTGGAGGTCGTGGTGGTAGTGGTGTCAGTCACTTATTCTTTCATCAGCAGTTAAGAACAGGTATCAGTTACACACGAACAGTATACAATACCGACAATATGAAGAATTACACATGTGTGCAACATGTGCGTATCTTCATTTGCAGAAGTTTCGCCATCCAGTGGCTTTATCAATACACAATACAAGAACATGATGCGAAGACTGTAGAACCATACACAAAAGACGAGGTAATCAGTCCCTCGGCCTTGGAGTTGGTGATAAACACTGTAATCTTCATGGTGGCGGCATTGTATACCATCCACGTACAACTTGTCGGACATAGCAACATCAAGGGATCTTGGTACAGAGGACATCTCCACAACTTTCTTGCTTACTCCTGGCCCATCCCTCGGGAATGACCTACTTCCACTGGGGAAACCCCACCTACCACTGACAATGTCTGCTGCTCGTCCCTCATCTGACGCGTCTAGAAGCACCAATCTTCATGCCTGTGCTTCACTTTCTTCAAGACTACGGTGCTCATCTGTAAGGTTGACGGACTGATTACCTCGTCTTTTGTATATAGTTCTACAGTCTTCCCATTATGTCCTTGAACTTGTATTAATAAAGCCACTGGATGGCGAAACGCCTACAAGTAAAGATACCCAGATGTTGAACACGTGTCTAAATCTTCATCAGGTGCCAGTTAACGACAGGTGCCAGTTTTTGTTTCGTTGCATCAATATAGTTGTGAGCCAGGTGTTGTGAGGGAAGAGAGTGCGTTTCAGAGTTAACAAGATCATTTTCTTTCCCCAGTCTGACTGACAGTTATGAGAAGACGTCTTTTAACCGGGAGTCTGCGAGATCTTGGTCATACGAGTTAAGGTACTAACCTGTGCTCGTGTGAGCAGGTACTTTAAGTTCTACCCTCAGGCAGGTTGGTTTAGCCTAATGGGGATGCCCTATCTACCTTCCACTCCCCTCCCCTCCGCCTTACCTCCTCTCCCAGTACATCTTTCCTCTATCCCCTCCCCCATTTCACCCTCCATCGGCTCACCGCAGGAACACCCCCTTCCCTCCCTTCCTACCTTCCTTTCTCTTCCAGTACCCTAATCCTTCAGTCTTTCCAGAGTACTCTTACCATCCTCCTTCATTATCTTTCTTCCTCTTCCTTCCTACCTCCCTCCCTCCCCTCCCGTGGTGACCTAAATAATTAAAGCCGCCAAAATGTTTTAAACAATTTTCTTCACTTTATAAACATCGAAAAATCATTTATCTTCTTTATATTTACGAGTAACGTAGAATTTACAAGCCTTATTTACATTAGTTTATTTACAAGAGTTGCTTATTTACAAGTCACTCATTTACATGTTACTTATTAACAATAGTTAATTTAGATTACATTTTTTAATGTTTTAAAATGGGTAAATACTCGTTCACAGCAATTTTTTTTTTTGTGGTCGATCAGTTCAGAATGGAAAACTTGCTTTTTCATTCTCATGAAACACTAAACTGTGTTACTTCTTTCAAAACAACGTTGCTCCTTCATTCAATGTAACTTTGCAGCTTCATTCAATGTAACAACGACACAGCCTTCAAAACACAACGGCACTGCCTTCAAAACACAACGGCACTGCCTTCAAAACACAACGGCACTGCCTTCAAACACAGCCTATGAACTAGTCTACATCACTGTACACGTACACAACACTGCTAAGCTCCTCTTTCATCAAATAACATCAATTTATCCAGTGTTTCTCCTCCACTGGTCACATCTCCAACGACAAATCTCTTCCCCTTCCCCGAACCCAATCTCCCCACTCCCCTTTCGCTAAAATAAAAGATTACCGACATTTACGTCCAATAATTTCGGGTTGATATCGCACCGCTGCGTGCCAGAGTTGAACAGTTATTTAGCCTCGATTAATGAGCACTTACGATGGATCCGCCAGTGTCCGTACAGCCGCGAACACTTACCTGCAAAGAGATGAAGGAATTAGTAAAGTGTCACAGGCGTAGGGGTAAATTAGTAAAGCTTTATCGCGGCTTCAGCTGTATTCACGAAGTTCATCTTTGATAAATACGGTTTAGTAGCATTTTTAGACTTGACAGCCGTATTAAATATATGGACGTGGTAACAGTGTTGCTATCGTTACCTATGTCTACACCACGTTGCTATCGTTACCTATGTCTATACCGTGTTGCTATCGTTACCTATGTCTACACCGCGTTGCTATCGTTACCTATGTATATACCGCGTTGCTATCGTTATCTATGTCTACACCGCGTTGCTATCGTTACCTATGTCTATACCGCGTTGCTATCATTACCTATGTCTATACCGCGTTGCTATCGTTATCTATGTCTATACCGCGTTGCTATCATTACCTATGTCTATACCGCGTTGCTATCGTTATCTATGTTCCTAGGAACATAAACCTGAGAATTCCATATACCATAACTGTGTCCCTTGGTACTCCTCTCGACGACGACGACTATTACGTACTACTACTACGGCGGCGGCGGCGGCGGCGGCGGCGGCTGCTGCTGCTGCTGCTGCTGTTGCTGTTGTTGTTGTTGTTGTTGTTGTGGTCTTCAAGTCTCCTTCACCTCATAACCTTCACGTAACTGGCGTAGTCGTTCTCTTGTCTCTTGGCTTCTCTTATACATGATTGTCGCACCTTGTGTGGAGTGTGACTCCACACAAGGCTTCTTCATGCGTCCTTCCTTCCCCTCCCTCGTGTGTGTGTGTACTCACCTAGTTGTGGTTGCAGGGGTGGAGTCACAGCTCCTGGCCCCGCCTCTTCACTGGCCGCTACTGGGTCACACAGTGTGTGTGTGTGCGCGCGCGCGCGCTCGCGCTCATGTCCCCCCCCCCGAATATTTGCGTTGGGGACACTGCCACAGTAACCTGGCAGTATATCGGATTATAGTCAGACGCACTGCTTGACTTCAGGTTCAGCGGGGAGGGGTTGGAGCCAGAGGTATTGCTTGACTTCAGGTTCAGCGGGGAGGGGTTGGAGCCAGAGGTATTGCTTGACTTCAGGTTCAGCAAGGGGAAGCCAATGGCACTGTTTCACTGCAGGGGAGGGGGCAATGGCACTGCTTCACTTCAGGTCTTCACGTGTTGCCTCAGAATCGTATAGGTCATTCCAGCTCGACCTTTTAATAACAGTATTTCACCGTTGCTAAGACAGTCAAACGGGTGACTTAAGAGTGTTAAACAATGATCATCTGACTTTGATATTTATACTGCGCTCGGTGGTTCCCCGTTTTCTGTTCGCGTGTCAAGATTTTTATATTGCCTCTATCTATTATATCATTACTGGCGTTGTGGCACGTCATAATTGGTTGATTTTGTTGACAGACGACATTCTTACTTAACCTAACTTTCATAACGTAAAAATTTAAATTTGCTGCAATTATGTAAATATCTCTGAGTTTGAGAGGCTGTTGTTGATCATTCACATCTGCTAGACATGTCCCTCCTACCCTTCACACTCCCTTCCTCCTACCCTTCACACTCTCTCCTACCCTTCACACTCCCTTCCTCCTACCCTTCACACTCCCTTCCTACCTACCCCTCTCCTACCCTTCACCTCCTCTACCCTTCACACTCCCTTCCTCCTACCCTTCACACTCCCTTCCTCCTACCCTTCGCACTCCCTTCCTCCTACCCTTCGCACTCCCTTCCTCCTACCCTTCACACTCCCTTCCCTCCTACCCTTCACACTCCCTCCTACCCTTCACACTCCCTCCTACCCTTCACACTCCCTCCTACCCTTCACACTCCCTTCCTCCTACCCTTCACACTCCCTTCCTCCTACCCTTCACACTCCCTTCCTCCTACCCTTCACACTTCCTCCTACCCTTCACACTTCCTCCTACCCTTCACACTTCCCTCCTACCCTTCACACTCCCTCCTACCCTTCACACTCCCTTCTACCTTCACTCTTCTCCTACCAGACTCTTCCCTCCTGCCTTTCAAGCTTTCATCTCTACACTCCTCCTACCCTCCTCACACTCCCTTCCTCCTACCCTTCACATTTCCCTCCTACCCTTCACACTTCCTCCTACCCTTCACACTTCCTCCTACCCTTCACACTCCCTCCTACCCTTCACACTCCCTTCTAGCCTTCATCTATCTCCTTACCAGACTGGATTATCTCTGGTTCCTTGGATCAAGAGCGTTTCATCATCATGACACTCCTCTGGAAGAAAGACCACCACCTGGTACAGAGGGACGTGTGTGGGGACTGACTGCCTCATACCTGGTCATCCAGGGTGACAAACATGATAGAAAATGGTACGGAACAGCGCGTATGAAGCAACACAGACCGATATTATTATTAATTAGCATTAAAAAGTTTAATTTGCAGTTAATAAAGACGAAAGCAGTGACTGTAACGTTTCTGATTCTTCATCGACTGAATAAACCTATTGTGTGGGCGAAACGTTTCGGTAATACAAATTGCGATTCTCTCATGTCTTTGTCAACTAAAAATAATTTTTTAACGTTAATTAATAATTAATAGGAAATAATAAGTAATAATAATGTGAATTATTTGACTGTTGTGTACGTTTTTTGCGAGAGGCTTTCAGAGCCTAATTCAGACAGGTCATCACAATTGGTATTGGGCATAATCCACGTTCAAGGATTCGCTAAATGGTAGCAGTACGATGCTGAACAATCCCACCGAACAGAGTGGGAGTCGAACCCTTGGAGAGTGTGTCCTAAAACTAGCAGGACAGTGCGCTACCCATTGTACCATGCTAGGGTAGTCAGATGCATCTAGGTGTATTGTGACCAGTGACACGCTGAAAGGGTGACCCTCTTGTGACCACCCATGACCCTGAGCCTTTAGGTTTTTTTTTTTTATCAAATTTCGAGACAAGAATGTGGCCCAACCTCAATATCTTGTCTTAATAGGAGTCTCGCTGACTTTTTTTTTTTTTTTGCCAAGTCGATGGATGTTTGTTGTAATTGTAAGTACATCAGGATCTTTAGTTTTTATAATCAACTAAATCTTGTTTACATGCCCTTTTGTTGCAGACAGCACCGGTGAATGTCTCAATATAAACGTGAAGAGTTCGTCCACATTCCACGTCTTTCGTAATTCTTGAAATAACCCAACTTACAATAGTCTCACTTTACAGTTTCCTTTAATTAAGAACTCTCAAGAGTCCCAACTCAGAACAAACAGATGCACTAATATGTAATGAATGTTTGGAAACGTCGTGTAGACGTTTCTTGTGTTGGTATCCTGGTCTAAAAGAATTCCTGGGTAGTTGAAGGGCGTGTAGCAGACTCCTGAATGTTGGAGTCTACAGTCAAGACGTCTCACACACGACTGCCACTGCTCCCTCCATGTTTACGCTACATGTCCACTCTGGAATCTCACTCCTGATGAGACTTCAGTTCTTGTAACATTCTCCCTACGTCGTCTCCAGTGTTTAATCTAAATTCATTCTTTTTTATTATTTCACAAGCTTGGGAATATCGACAAACTGTGGCTACCCTATTATATACACGATCTTCACATAGTGCTAACTAAGGTTAGCTGTTTATCGTTGTCTTACTCCATTACAGAAGAGGAAGTGTAAACATGCAGAAATGTAATTTTGTCAGTTGAGGAAGGAGACTTACGGTAAAGCATTCCACCGTGGGTTCAATGCCAATGGAAGCTTAATAAGGTTTCTATCCTGCACAAATCTTGATCTCGCAGCAATATTTGATCCGCTTTCCTCCCAGCATCAGCAGGGGATGAATCTCATTAAGTTGGGAGTGGCGTGGGTGGCTGAGGAAGTCACCTTTACAACGGTCCCTGTGGTGCTCGACCAGCTGTTCATATGTTGAGTGGCGGTATACCAGGTGTTGAGTGGCGGTATACCAGGTGTTGAGTGGCGGTATACCAGGTGTTGAGTGGCGGTATACCAGGTGTTGAGTGGCGGTATACCAGGTGTTGAGTGGCGGTATACCAGGTGTTGAGTGGCGGTATACCAGGTGTTGAGTGGCGGTATACCAGGTGTTGAGTGGCGGTATACCAGGTGTTGAGTGGCGGTATACCAGGTGTTTAGTAGATTTAACGGTTGTTTTAACATGTATGATGGACGTTTTAAAGGTAATTTAAAGTATTTTGCAGTTATTTAAAAAAATTATATTCCCTGAAAGCTCTAAACCCGTGCGTGTTATGTGTGAAGGGTTACACACATCATATATGTAGCAGGAAGGAGTTGACAGGTTAAATTGACTTATGATTAGGTTGTTAGTGTCAGAATAACTATCATTTCTAGTTCCTAGTGTTCTTACCACGTGATGATGGACTCACGTACTACTACTACTACTACCACTACTACTACCACTACTACTATTACTGCTACCACTACTACTACTACTACCACTACTACTACTACTACACTACTACCACTACTACTATTACTGCTACCACTACTACTACTACTACCACTACTACTACTACCACTACTACTACTACCTACTACTACTACTACTACTACCACTACTACTATTACTACTACCACTACTACTACTACTACCACTACTACTACTACTACTACTACCACTACTACTACTACCACTACTACTACCACTACCACTAATACTACTACTACCACCACCACTACTACTACTACTACTACCACTAGGCCTTTCGTGTAACAATCAACACATCAGGAGCTTGCAATGTCGCAGAAAAGAGGAAGAAATCCGAGCAAACACGGTCAGAGGAAGCGTTTTTACTCTCAAAAACGCTGCTTTCCCTGACTGTCTTATGCTCGGATTTCATTCACTTTTCTGCAACATTGGAAGCTCTTGATATGTTGATTGCAACACGAAAGGTCTAGATCTATCATTCAACTCTCCCCCCGTGGTGGTTTTGCGTATTAGCCTATGTAAAGGTATGTGAACTCGCAGGTTTATTTGCGGGGGTTGAGGTCTGGCTCCCGGTCCCCTTGTTATGCCTCGTCTTATTACACTATTTATGTCTGGGCCGTCGAGTCCTGTCACGACTAGTCTTCAAACTATGTACCAAACTTATCTTCACCAATTAGACTGTCACTTCTATGTCTTTACTACAGTGAGATTAAAAAAAAAAGTATTCCTAGCGTCCTTATAAGTTATCTTTATTTTTAGCTTTGATCTATGCCTCCTGTTGCTGGTGTATGGCCCTCCTGTTGCTGGTGTATGGCCCTCCTGTTTAGTCTGTTCTGTTTGCTGGTGTATTGACCTCCTGTTGTTTAGTCTGTTCTTGTTGCTGGTGTATGGACCTCCTGTTGTTTAGTCTGTTCTTGTTGCTGGTGTATGGACCTCCTGTTGCCTAGTCTGTCCTTGTTGCTGGTGTATGGACCTCCTGTTGTCTAGTCTGTCCTTGTTGCTGGTGTATGGACCTCCTGTTGTCTAGTCTGTCCTTGTTGCTAGTGTATGGCCCTCCTGTTGCTGGTTTATGGCCCTCCTGTTGTTTAGTCTGTTCTTGCTGCTGGTGTATGGACCTCATGTTGTCTAGTCTGTCCTTGTTGCTAGTGTATTGACCTCCTGTTGTCTAGTCTGTCCTTGTTGCTAGTGTATGGACCTCCTGTTGTCTAGGCTGTCCTTGTTGCTGGTGTATGGACCTCCTGTTGTCTAGTCTGTCCTTGTTGCTGGTGTATGGACCTCCTGTTGTCTAGTCTGTCCTTGTTGCTAGTGTATGGCCCTCTTGTTGCTGGTGTATGGACCTCCTGTTGTCTAGTCTGTCCTTGTTGCTGGTGTATGGACCTCATGTTGTCTAGTCTGTCCTTGTTGCTAGTGTATTGACCTCCTGTTGTCTAGGCTGTCCTTGTTGCTGGTGTATGGACCTCCTGTTGTCTAGTCTGTCCTTGTTGCTGGTGTATGGACCTCCTGTTGTCTAGTCTGTCCTTGTTGCTAGTGTATGGCCCTCTTGTTGCTGGTGTATGGACCTCCTGTTGTCTAGTCTGTCCTTGTTGCTGGTGTATGGATCTCATGTTGTCTAGTCTGTCCTTGTCCGCCTTATCAATTCAGACGAGTATCTTTCATGTCGTGATAGCGTAGTCATCCTCGCTAACAGAGTCATGTGCATCTGGGAGACTTGACGAACTTTAATCTGTTTAGAAGCTCATTAACAACAGTCGTCGTACTGTTTACTCACAATTTCTCTCATGTCTTCGTCGTCAAAGTTCCGTCTCATTTAAGCGACGTCCTAATTCCAGTTTGTTTTTAACTGGAAGTTTTCATGAGAGAAAAAAGTTTTCTCAGTCGCCTTCAAACTTGTTGATGGCCTTTTTGTTTCCTCTCTCTCCTGGCCATTACATGATGCTTTCACTTCTAACTCAAGTTTGGTTTACTAACCAACGTTTATTCTTAGGATAGTGTGAAGCCTTTAAGAAGTTCCGTGACTCCACCTGCTAGGGAAGACATTCCCTAATAAGTAACATCGTCACTTATCACAACTGTACGAGTCTGGAACATGTTTGCAGTGCCACACAGCTCATCCTCTCATGGCTCTGCTTGTGGTCCATCTCACTCATACATATTAACCGTAAACTAAGTTTACAGTTAATGTGTTCACTGTTAAAATGTATTTAGTTGGCAACACCTATCAACAGGGATACTTGGGTAGTATATAACTAAGCAATTTAAATATCATTTATACTCAGCCTCGCTTGATATCCCCTCGTGGCTATCAAGTGAGGCTGAGTATAAATGGTATTTGAATTGCTTAGTTACTTATATACTACACAAGTATCCCTGTTAACAACACCCAGGTGTTGTGTTGGACTGCCGGGGTGTAGTGGGTACCCAAGTCTACGTCGATTAGGCTGGTAAATCAAGTTTAATTTGTCCGACATTGTTGTTTACCTCACATCATCAGTTATGAGGTCATGATTAGATTAAAGTCTGCCGCCGGAGTGGCTAGTTTTATTATGCACCTCTATCCATCCTGTAGAGGGTAGCGCAAGAGCATATGGATACACAAAAAGGCCTAGGCACTAGGCCTCCCCCCCCAAAAAAAAAAAAAAATAAGCAAAACAAGATTACATCTAAATTTCTATTATTACTGCCATACGGAAAATTAATTTAGTTTGTCGACTGCCCATCCAAATCCATACGCAGTTTAACAAGTAGATACAACACAGTGCAAAACGGAAGTAAAGCAACAATGAACATGGGAGTCAGGGTCATAGAGTAGACACTGTTGTTAAACAATCCATCAAGTATACATACACCAAATACATGTGGCACAAAAAACAATGAAGCGACTTCACATACCAACATAAAACATACATTCCTACAGACTGTAGCCTTTAAAATTTAGGTGCAACCTATGTTCCGCACATTAAACTACCACAGAAAACGGGGGACGGGCGTTTTAATCAACCAGATAGACAGCTAATTTACGACCGCGAGCGCGTGCGCGCCACGGAAAAGGAACCAGGGAGCTAACGCAGGGGAAGAGAAGAGAGAGAGAGAGAGAGAGAGAGAGAGAGAGAGAGAGAGAGAGAGGAGAGAGAGAGAGAGAGAGAGAGAGAGAGAGAGAGAGAGAGAGAGAGAGAGAGAGAGAGAGAGAGGAGAGAGAGAGAGAGAGAGAGAGAGAGAGAGAGAGAGAGAGAGAGAGAGAGAGAGAGAGAGAGAGAGAGAGAGAGAGAGAGAGTCAGTCGGCACTGTAATGAGAGAGGGTATCAACTTATACTAACCTAACAGTGAATTTCGATGAGAAATGTCTGGTAAACTGAGTACAAGTAAAGTAACTGAGTACAAGTAAAGTAACTGAGTACAAGTAAAGTAACTGAGTACAAGTACAAGTAACTGAGTACAAGTACAAGTAAAGTAACTGAGTACAAGTAAAGTAAATGAGTACAAGTAAGTACAAGTAAGTACAAGTAAAGTAACTGAGTACAAGTAAAGTAACTGAGTACAAGTAACGTACAAGTAAAGTAACTGAATACAAGTAAAGTAACTGAGTACAAGTACAAGTAACTGAGTACAAGTAAAGTAACTGAGTACAAGTAAAGTAACTGAGTACAAGTAAAGTAACTGAGTACAAGTAAAGTAACTGAGTACAAGTAAGTACAAGTAAAGTAACTGAGTACAAGTAAAGTAACTGAGTACAAGTAAGTACAAGTAAAGTAACTGAGTACAAGTAAGTACAAGTAAAGTAACTGAGTACAAGTAAGTACAAGTAAAGTAACTGAGTACAAGTAAGTACAAGTAAAGTAACTGAGTACAAGTACAAGTAAAGTAACTGAGTACAAGTAAAGTAACCGAGTACAAGTAAAGGAGGGAAGGAAAGCGGTTGTGATGGAGGGAAAGAGAGGCATATATGAAGGAGGATGGTAACGAGGAGGTGGGGACAGTATTAAACAGAGTAATAAACGGAGGAGTGAATGGGCTAGATAGGAGGAGGAGGAGGAGCAGCAGAGCAGGAGCAGCAGCAGTAGCAGAAACAGCTGCAGCAGTAGCAGTAACAGCTGCAGCAGCAGCAGCAGTGGGGAAAGAGGTGCCAAAAAAATGTAGTGGGGGAAAGAAAAAGGACGTGATAAACTGGGAATAAGTGGAATAAAAGATAGAGTGCCTGAGAAAACAGACTCAAATTCTCAATGAAGTATTTTAAGTTGCACCTTCATTCATTTTCAAGTTGCAACAACATTCAACAAGCATAAACAAGCTAGAGCGTAAAAATGTTTTTTAATTCGTTGCTTGATAAAGGTCGTCACCTGCAGGAGGTCGTCACCTGCAAGAGGTCGTCACCTGCAGGCGGTCGTCACCTGCAGGAGGTCGTCACCTGCAGGAGGTCGTCACCTGCAGGAGGTCGTCACCTGCAGGAGGTCGTCACCTGAGGAGGTCGTCCTTCACACTCACACTTCTGACACTTTTAACATCAAATATAATTGTCAAATGTAATTTCGCAAAAATCTTTCTGAACCTAACGAAAAAAAAATTATTTCATTGTGTTTGTTTATTATTAAATAATTGTAAACTTATCTAAAATATATTTAGTTGGATTAGGCTAAATTAAATTGCTCTTGTTATAATAAGGCTAGGTAAGTTTTCTAAGGTACTTTTGGTACAAAATTATTAATTTTTTCATTAACATAAATGAAAAAAAATATATCTTCAAACGTGTAAGAGAAAATTTTAGAAATGACTTAATTTTAAATGAGTTCTTGCTAATTGACTAATTTTATCTATTTGGCAAGACATTTATATTTAATATTTATATTACATACACACATGTATACATGTAGGTGTTGGACAAAATATGAACACCTTGTTCAACATTTTATAATTTCCAATATGGAGTTGGTCCTCCGTCTGCAGCTAAAACAGCACCAATTCGTCGAGGAATTTCTTCAGTATCCAGGGGAATTTTGAGCCATTCTTCACACAAAACCTGCTCTAACTCTTCCAAAGACGACCTTGTGTGTGTTAGAAAACACAGTGTTATGTACCATCACGTATCAGTTACAAATTTAAGAGATTTCTCTTTTCCTGGTTAAGTTGACAGGTCAGTGCAGTGGTAAATACAGAGCTGACTACATTATATATAGTTAGATCAATGTATGGTTATGCCAGAGCGCCAAATGTGTTTTCAAAGAAGGCTTTGTCCAGTCTACGAATCAGTCTGATGACGCTACAAGTTACTCCGTAAATGTGCGTCTGTAATCATGTTACTACAACGTCCTCAAATGTCATAGTGTCAACAACAGTGACGGAACGACAGGATACAGAGCAAAAACAACCGTTAAAAAACATCTTATCTCCCTGACACACCCCACCGTCAGCTAACTACATGAAAAACCACCTATTCTCCTACTTATATCATGCACACACAAAAAACAAACTAGAAGTACTCTCGATATTTGTGATTCCCCCCAAATTACACTTACACTCACCCAAGTGACTGTAAACATAAAATTTCGAATAAAGTTATTGCCTAACAAATCTTAAACTAGTCATAAGTTTGCCTAAAATACTCCAATATAGGAGCTTTAATAGAAACTGTGTATCATGCCAAGACAAAAGCATTCTCATTACTAAATTTACAAACTGTAATGCAGTTACCTAGCTTTAATATTAATATGCTCCATAACCTGTATCAATATAGTTAGTATTAGTCTGCCCGAAATGCCTAGTCATGCTAGGCATGATAGTAAACCACACATTGTAACCAATATTTCATAATATTTAAACCCCACATTGTAATCTTTACAGAGAAATATACATTTGTATTTGTAAGTATTTATTACATAGGGCGCAATGTTGCCCTAGAGTTTCATCAAGTCAAGACCTGATAAAGCTCTTAAAAGGATTGTCCCAATAACAGCGTGTGATTTAACATACATACACACACACACCTCAGTCACTCAACTCGCCCCTACAATGCCTTACATAGTTACGTACACAAGCTGTAGTTTTTATTAATATGCTACTAGAACAAATTACCTACTCTTCTAAAACTATTTCTAACTCAGAGGTACAAAGACCAAACACACATACATTAGTTGTCACTGACAGAACTTCCATCGCTCATCAGTCATGTCATGAAGGAATCAGTCATGTCATGAAGGAATCAGTCATGTCATAAAGGAATCACTCATGGCATGAAGGAATCACTCATGGCATGAAGGAATCACTCATGGCATGAAGGAATCACTCATGGCATGAAGGAATCACTCATGTCATGAAGGAATCAGTCATGTCATGAAGGAATCAGTCATGTCATGAAGGAATCAGTCATGTCATGAAGGAATCACTCATGTCATGAAGGAATCACTCATGTCATGAAGGAATCACTCTGTGTTGTGGGGTTCTTTTCATAGATTTGGTAATATTAACAGACGATGAGCTTGGTTTTTGGTAGCGTTTAATGAGGCGTTGGATATATGGGAGCTGAGAGCCTATGCCTGTGTCCGCCTAGTATGCCTACTCGGATGGTACTGACTACTAGGGCATTCAAAAGGCAGGCCTATCATTGGCTAACACAAGTCACATGGTAATCACGTGAACAGCTATGGCGCAGCCGTTAGAAGTACGAACCGTACAACTCATGTCATGAAGGAATCAGTCATGTCATGAAGGAATCACTCATGTCATGAAGGAATCACTCATGTCATGAAGGAATCACTCATGTCATGAAGGAATCACTCATGTCATGAAGGAATCACTCATGTCATGAAGGAATCACTCATGTCATGAAGGAATCACTCATAACATGAAGGAATCACTCATGTCATGAAGGAATCACTCATGTCATGAAGGAATGAGTCACTGTGGGACGGAATCCAAGAAACCAAAAAAATAATTGAAAGCAGGTCGGAAAAACCTTCAGGCTTTGTGGGCATTGAGTGAAGTACAATCAACGTTCCGGTGAAGTCAGTGACCATCGTTAGGGCTTCAAGAAACGCCCTCACAGGTTTCAAGTCTTTCCCACCTAATGACATTTCTCTACTAAGCTTGTTTATCAAGAGCAAAAATATTACCATCTTTATCTTAGCATTCACCACGTCTCTTACACAGAGCACGAGGCACTGTGCCACACAGGAGCACGAGGCACTGTGCCACACAGGAGCACGAGGCACTGTGCCACACAGGAACATGGTGCACGAGGCACTGTGCCACACAGGAGCATGGTGCACGAGGCACTGTGCCACACAGGAGCATGGTGCACGAGGCACTGTGCCACACAGGATCATGGTATACGAGGCATTGTGCCACACAGGAGCATGGTGCACGAGGCACTGTGCCACAAAATTAACGTCAGTATTTTTGCTGGTCACAATATTGGCTGGGTGCTGGGCTGTGGCAAGTGTTCTGACGTCACGGCTCCGCTCTGTGACGTCACGCCGGGCTCTGTGACGTCACACAAACGTCTGCTGATGTCATACCACTGAGGAAGCTGAACCCTAAATTGTTACTCTGGCCGCCCACCACCACACCGCCCACCACCATCACGCACCCAAACTGCATCTTCTAACACGAAAGGCCTAGAGCTACCATTCAACTCCCCCTGTGGTTGTTTTGCATATATAAACACTGTTAAAAGCCTAAAAAACTAAGAACCATATTCAACCAAGAACATGTTGGTTCTGCAATGTCAAGAACACTTTCTAGATATACTCTCTCTACCTCAGAACGTCAAAGTTCAAGTTGTATTGACAGTCATGTGTATAACATACCTACCTGGAGTCTACCTGGAGGGTATTCCGGGGATCAACACCCCCGCGGCCCGGGCCATGAATACAGTGTTAGGACTGGGCAAGAATCTCACGCTTTGTTGATATATGCCAGAGATTTTCATGGCTACTTTTTGTCATTTACAAAGTTTAAGGAAAGACATCCATGGGTAAACCAAATAGAACAGAATTGAGATTTATTAAAAACAGTACTGATTGCAAGTTTATTATTCGTGTAGGATTCTTTGTACAAATTACATTCGTTTATTATGGCATGCAATTTGGGAGGATTTTTAAGCCGTGTCGACAAAATTCCTCGTCGCCTGACATGTCGCTCTTAAATTTTAACTGACATGTGATCTGACTAACAACTTCACGACTATAGAAATTTATCTCCCACGCTCAGTATGGTCACGTGTGAGGTCACATGTGAGGTCACATCTCAGCTTTACTATCTGTTTTATTGTTTCTACTGATCCCTGATAATGTGAGGAATCACAAGTGTTGAAATATTACCGGTTTTCACTGTGGTTATACTTAATATTTAGATATCTCTTTCCTGTGATCTTAATTATATATATATATATATATATATATATATATATATATATATATATATATATATATATATATATATAATGTCGTGCCTAATAGGTAAAATTGGTCAATTAGCAAGAACTCATTTAAAATTAAGTCCTTTCTAAAATTTTCTCTTATACGTTAAAAGATATATTTTTTTATTTATGTCAATGTAAAAATTAATAATTTCGTACCTAAAGGACCTTAGAAAACTTTCCTAACCTTATTATAACAAGCGCAATTTAATTTAGCCTAATCCAACTAAATATATTTTAGATAAGTTTACAATTATTTAATAATAAACAAACACAATGAAATATTTATTTTTCGTTAGGTTCAGAATGATTTTTGCGAAATTATTACATACACAAATTTTCGCTTACCTTATTCGGCAAGAAGATCGTTGCTATTTATCCCAAAATCGCAAGTTTTTACCTATTCGGCACGACATAAATATATTTGTATATATATATATATATATATATATATATATATATATATATATATATATATATATATATATTTTATTTTTTTTTTTATTAACACATCGGCCGATTCCCACCAAGGCAGGGTGGCCCGAAAAGAAAAACTTTCATCATCATTCACTCCATCACTGTCTTGCCAGAAGGGTGCTTTACACTACAGTTATAAAACTGCAACATTAACACCCCTCCTTCAGAGTGCCGGCACTGTACTTCCCATCTCCAGAACTCAAGTCCGGCCTGCCGGTTTCCTGAATCCCTTCATAAATGTTACTTTGCTCACACTCCAACAGCACGTCAAGTATTAAAACCATATGCCTCCATTCACTCCTATCAAATACGCTCACACATGCTTGCTGGAAGTCCAAGCCCTCGCACACAAAACTTCCTTTACCCCTCCCTCCAACCTTTCCTAGGCCGACCCCTACCCCGCCTTCCCTCCACTACAGATTTATACACTCTCGAAGTCACTCTGTCTCGTTCCATTCTCTCTACATGTCCAAACCACCTCAACAACCCCTCCTCAGCTCTCTGGACAATCGTTTTGGTAATCCCGCACCTCCTCCTAATTTCCAAACTCCGAATTCTCTGCATTATATTCACACCACACATTGACCTCAGACATGACATCTCCACTGCCTCCAGCCTTCTCCTCGTTGCAACATTCATCACCCATGCTTCACACCCATATAAGAGCGTTGGTATAACTATACTCTCATACATTCCCTCTTTACTTCCATAGACAAGGTTCTTTGTCTCCACAGACTCCGAAGTGCTCCACTCACCCTTTTCCCTCATCAATTCTATGATTCACCTCATCCTTCATAGACCCATCCGCCGACATGTCCACTCCCAAATATCTGAATACATTCACCTCCTCCATACTCTCTCCCTCCAATCTGATATCCAATCTTTCGTCACCTATTCTTTTTGTTATCCTCATCACCTTACTCTTTCCTATATTCACTTTCAATTTTCTTCTTTACACACCCTACCAAATTCATCCACCAACCTCTGCAGCTTCTCTTCAGAATCTCCCAAAAGCACAGTGTCATCAGCAAAAAGCAACTGTGACAACTCCCACTTTGTATTTGCTTCTTTATCTTTTAGCCCAACACCTCTTGCCAAGACCCTCGCATTCACTTCTCTTACAACCCCATCTATAAATATATTGAACAACCACGGTGACATCACACATCCTTGTCTAAGGCCCACTTTTACTGGGAAATAGTCCCCTTCCCTCCTACACACTCTAACCTGAGCCTCACTATCCTCATAAAACTCTTCACTGCTTTCAGTAACCTTCCTCCTATTCCATACACCTGCAACATCTGCCACATTGCCCCCTATCTACCCTATCATACGCCTTTTCCAAATCCATAAATGCCACAAAAACATCTTTACCCTTATCCAAATACTGTTCACCTATATGTTTCACTGTAAACACTTGGTCTACACACCCCTACCTTTCCTAAAGCCCCCTTGTTCATCTGCTATCCTGCTTTCTGTTTTACTCTTAATTCTTTCAATAATAACTCTACCATACACTTTACCAGGTACACTCAACAGACTTATTCCCCTATAATTTTTGCACTCTCTTTTGTCCCCTTTGCCTTTATACAAAGGAACAATACACGCTCTCTGCCAATCCCTAGGTACCTTACCCTCTTCCATACATTTATTAAATAATAGCACCAACCACTCCAAAATTATATCCCCACCTGCTTTTAACATTTCTATCTTTATCCCATCAATCCCAGCTGCCTTACCCCTTTCATTCTACCCACTGCCTCACGAACTTCCCTACACCCACAACTGGCTCTTCCACACTCCTACAAGATGTTATTCCTCCTTGCCCTACACACGAAATCACAGCTTCCCTGTCTTCATCAACATTTAACAAATCCTCAAAATATTCTCTCCATCTTCCCGATACCTCTAACTCTCCATTTAATAACTCTCCTCTCCTATTTTTAACTGTCAAATCCATTTGTTCTCTAGGCTTCCTCAACTTATTAATCTCATTCCAAAACTTTTTCTTATTTTCAACAAAATTTGCTGATAACATCTCACCCACTCTCTCATCTGCTCTCTTTTACATTGCTTCACCACTCTTTTAACCTCTCTTTTCTCTCCATATACTCTTCCCTCCTTGCATCACTTCTACTTTGTAAAACCTCTCATATGCTAACTTTTTCTCCCTTACTACTCTCTTTACATCATCATTCCACCAATCGCTCCTCTTCCCTCCTGCACCCACTCGCCTGTAACCACAAACTTCTGCTGAACACTCTAACACTACATTTTTAAATCTACCCCATACATTTTCGACCCCATTGCCTACACTCTCACTAGCCCATCTATCCTCCAATAGTTGTTTATATCTTACCCTAACTGCCTCCTCTTTTAGTTTATAAACCTTCACCTCTCTTTTACTTACTGATTCTATTTTCCTTGTATCCCATCTCCCTTTTTACTCCCACTGTAGCTATAACTAAAAAGTGATCTGATATATCTGTAGCCCCTCTATAAACATGCACATCCTGAAGTCTACTCAACAGTCTTTTATCTACCAATACATAGTCCAACAAACTACTGTCATTACGCCCTACATCATATCTTGTATACTTATTTATCCTCTTTTTCTTAAAATATGTATTACCTATAACTAAACCCCTTTCTATACAAAGTTCAATCAAAGGGCTCCCATTATCATTTACACCTGGCACCCCAAACTTACCTACTACACCCTCTCTGCATGTTTCTCCCACTTTAGCATTTAGGTCCCCTACCACAATTACTCTCTCATTTGGTTCAAAAGTTCCTATACATTCGCTTAACATCTCCCAAAATCTCTCTCTCTCCTCTACACTCCTCTCTTCTCCAGGTGCATACACGCTTATTATGACCCACTTTTCGCATCCGACCCTTATTTTAATCCACATAATCCTTGAATTTACACATTTATATTCCCTCTTTTCCTTCCATAACTGATCCTTCAACATTATTGCTACCCCTTCCTTAGCTCTAACTCTCTCAGATACTCCTGACTTAATCCCATTTATTTCTCCCCACTGAAACTCGCCTACCCCCTTCAGCTTTGTTTCGCTTAGGGCCAGGACATCCAACTTCTTTTCATTCATAACATCGGCAATCATCTCTTTCTTATCATCCGCACTACATCCACGCACATTCAGACAACCCAATTTTATAAAGTTTTTCTTCTTCTCGTTTTTAGTAGATTTGTACAGGAGAAGGGGTTACTAGCCCATTGCTCCCGGCATCTTAGTCGCCTCATACGACACGCATGGCTTACGGAGGAAAGATTCTTTTTCCACTTCCCCATGGACAATAGAGAAAATAAAAAGAACAAGAGCTATTAAGAAAAAGAAGAAAAACCTAGATGTGTGTATGTATATATATGCATGTGTATGCCAGTGTAGTGTGACCTAAAGTGTAAGTAGAAGTAGCTAGATATACCTGTTATCCAGCGTGTTTATGAGACAGAAAAAAGACACCAGCAATCCTACCATCATGTAAAACAGTTTCAGGTTTCTGTTTCACAGTCACCTGGCAGGACGGTAGTACCTCCCTGGGTGGTTGCTGTCTACCAACCTACTATATATATATATATATATATATATATATATGTGTGTGTGTGTGTACTCACCTAGTTGTGGTTGCAGGGGTCGAGTCATAGCTCCTTGCCCCGTGTGTGTGTGTGTGTACAGAAAAAATCTATAATTACAAACATGTACAAACTAAAATTTTAAAACATCTTATTTTTAAAACCGAGACAAATCAAAGAATATTTACAAAATTAAAATTTACCAGGTTATTAAAAATTAGAAAGTTACTAAAAACAGCAGTAGAGAGATGTAGCGAGCAGGTGTGGCGAGCAGGTGGTGTGGCGAGCAGGTGTGGCGAGCAGGTGTGATGAGCAGGTGTGGCGAGCAGGAGTTGTGGCGAGCAGGTGTAGCGAGCAGGTGTGGCGAACAGGTGTAGTGAGCAGGTGGTGTAGCGAGCAGGTGTGGCGAGCAGCAGGTGTAGCGAGGTGTGGCGAACAGGTGGTGTGGCGAGCAGGAGGAGGTGTGGCGAACAGGTGGTGTGGCGAGCAGGAGGAGGTGTGGCGAGCAGGAGGAGGTGTGGCGAGCAGGAGGAGGTGTGGCGAGCAGGTGTGGCGAGCAGGTGTGGCGAGCAGGTGTGGCGAACAGGTGTGGCGAGCAGGTGTGGCGAGCAGCAGGTGTAGCGAGGTGTGGCGAGCAGGTGGTGTGGCGAGCAGGAGGAGGTGTGGCGAGCAGGTGGTGTGGCGAGCAGGAGGAGGTGTGGCGAGCAGGTGTGGCGAACAGGAGGTGTGGCGAGCAGGAGGAAGGCGAGCAGGTGTAGCGAGCTGGAGGTGTGGCGAGCTGGAGGAGGTGAAGGGTAGACAACACTCAGTCAACCTTACCTCAATTATCGCTACAATAACAGTACACAATGTTCACATGATGAGGAGCAAGACACGTACAACACCTGGGTAACTTTATTTGAAGACGTTTCGCCCACCAGTGGCTGTATCAGTTCAACACAGAGATAAGCGCAGAGATCAAAAGATGTAATCAGTCCCTCAGCCTAGAAGCCGGTGTTCAGGACCTCAGTCTTGATGAATCAAGACTGAGGGGACATTATTCATTCCCTCAGGCCGAGGGACTGACCACCTCATCTTCCACTCTCTCCCGTCTTTAGTTCTACAAAGCTGAGGGACTGATTACCTCATCTACTGTCTCCACTTATCCTCTCTATTGAACTTTTGATAAACGCCACTGGCGTAACGTCATCAAATAAAAATACCCAAGTACTGAACGTTTCTCCTACTCCTTATCTCCGTGTGTGAAGGGCAACTAGATAACACTTTGAAAGGTCTTTCATAGAATGGTCTTCAGTAAGCGCGTCTTCGCTAATAGCAAACAAATGAGGGTTACCTAGCAGTCTTCCTGTTCTAATTTATTTACTCAGGTGTAAGTTTATTTAGGCACAGGTACAAAAGTACAATTATGACTCACGAAATTTTAATAACACGATTGCAAACAAACCAGGGTACAGGTGGGGTTTGAACCCATGGCGAGTGAGTCGTAAAACTCCAGGCCAGTGCGTAAACTACTGGGCCAGCTGCATACAATACGATTCTTCTTAAATTATTGTAGCCAGCTGGCCCAGTGGCTTACGCACTGGTCTGGAGTTTCCCCACTCTCGCTATGGGTTCAAATCCCACCCGTTCGGTGGTTTGGTACAGTTATTATACACAGATGTAACTCTTGTACATTGGTAAGATGACAAGGCAGCTCAAGGCAAGAATGGCTGATCACCTGAGAAAATCATTTACAACAGACTCGGAGAATATGAGATGGAGTTAGAAGAGTCAAGAGAGGCGTAAGACTGCTAAGATACACATAACACCTCTTCAATCTCAGGGAAGTGGAACGCACCAGATGTAGACGACTTGGAACCCAATACACCGCTTTAAGATTAGGTATGAACAGAAATCAGTAAAAGCTACGGCACTCAGCACCTGATACTAGGCTGAGGGACTGATCATAACTCGTCTCCTATTGTCTCCTGTATATAATTCTGCAAGACTGAGGGACTGGTTATCTTCTCTCTTATATTCTTCCTTTTTTTTCAATGATTTTATTTAAAAAAGCCAATGGTTGGCAAAACGTCTTCGAAATCAAGATATCCAGATCTTGTCTACGTATCGAATTCGTCAGAATAAGTAAAATTGCTTCACAATAACAAAGAGACGAGGCCAAGAACTATAAACGAGTCGTTCGCGTATTTCACACACACCCAAGTACAACCAGGCGAGAATGCACAGTGGTGCCTAAAGGAAACATCTTTACAGTAAAGTATACTGTACGGAAGAGTGGAGATACAAGAGGACGTAATACTTGCTACAACCAGTGGTTATACATGATCTAGCAAGTGTAATACTGAGAAAAAACACCACGGGCACAAATCAGCTCATTATGGTACGAACACTGAAGACGGGACAACAAGCTTTTTTTAACACACTGGTCGTCTCTCAGTGAGGTATGATGACCCAAAAGAGAGGAAACATTCATCATCATTCATTCAATTGGTGTCTTGCCAGAAGTGTGCTGAAATCCTGGTTCAGATCATCTTTCGACCTGCAACATCCTCACCCCTTCTTTTCGAGTACATACGCTGTACTTCCCACCTCCAGACTCGGAGGTACTGAAAACTGACCATGAGCATAACTGATCCTGCAGCTACAAAGAAGTAATCGCCCAGGCCGGATGTACCGACAAAGGCTGTTGGCCGGGGCTCACGCCAGACTAGATATTTGTCTGGTTTTACCTTGACATTCTAAGGCGAAATTCCCTCATCAGCGTGCCATGACAGGAACACACTCCATCTGAGGTGGAGTAGGACATTCAAGGATTGTGTGACAAGCCCAAAAGAGGACGTGTTCACAGAAAGTGATAAATATATAAAGAACTCCACAGAAGCGTTCACAGCATCTTTACCAAAGAGCACTTTCGGCAAGAAGCACAAACCACACCGAGCCAGAAAACACAAACATTGAAACATCCAAGTTCATGCAAGAATACACCACAACAAAGGTAATGAGGCTAAAAGGATGAGCCAAAAACATGATGGAGCCTCTTGACCAGAGGTAAGAGAATATCAAGAGACGAGGGAACCATCAGCAGTTTGGAAAACAAATATAATCCCAATACTAAACAAAAAAAGTTTAAGGACAGGCGTCTTTGAAGAAGAGACCAGTGGTCTTGACAAGTATACCATGGTAAATATTGGAGAAGATAAGTAAGGGAACTCCTGAAATATGCTCTTGCAGGACACTAGCACAGGTTCCGGAATAACAAACGCAAGTTCACAAATCTAACAAGAGGCCTACGGCAGACTGACAGGCTAGATAGGAAAGAGAAGTTTAGACAACAGCATACTACTAAAAGGCTCTTCGAGACAGTACCCTACACAGGACTGCTACACCAACTGGAGAGAGAGACAGAGACAGAGAGGGGAGGGGCGTGTAGTGTCTGCCAGAATATCCTCGTGCGTAAAGAAACACGATATAGAGAACAGGAACAGCAAATGTCATAGTGGACAAGTGCTACTAGTTGTGCTCCAGAATGGTCCTGTGGATACAGATACCTACATGTGAAGAGTTTGTGGACGATGCTAAAAGTATGGCGTAGAAGTCACCTGAAGCGCCAACAAACAGAATACCCGCTGTATATGCTTGCTTAACAAACCCAACGACGACCCTGAACAACCTCAACAAATAATCCTCTACTCGTTTTTCACGACAAATGAACACACAGCACCAGTAAGAATATGATCCTTGCTAAACACACGACGAAGATCGACAAAGTTCAAAGGTAGTTTTTTTTTTACAGGACTTACATGACAAGAGCTATGAATTAAGACTTCACGAACACTATTTCACTTCAGTGGAGGAACGTATATCAAGAAGACGTATGATCATGAGATACTGCCTCCTTTATATTGCATGAAGTTCAGAGCTAATGGTTCGATTGACGACATAAGATGTAAGGAAACAAAAATAAAGAAAAATACAAGAAAAGGAGAAATGAAAAAGAAAAAGATTATGAAGAGAGAGATATTGTGGAGCGACTGACACCACATGATGCACAATTTCTGTATCATTCAAAATGATGCACAGAAGAGGTACAGTGTATGAAACGCTCGAGGTTAGAACCTCCGTGAGGGACTTAATTAAACTTCAGATCTCCCAGACCAGTTCAGCGACCAGTCTATGACGGCGATCAGTGAAGCAGAGAGCTGGTGGAGCTGCTGCGGCCACCATACACAAAACTATAACCAGAGAACATAAACACATTATCAGTGACAAACTTCACTGAAAAACAGAGATGGGCAGGAAAGCATAATACAAATTTAACAAGTGCGATGCACAGCGTCTTTACAACCGATCAAAAGCCAATACCAGAAATGAGAAACCACTGAGAACAGACGAATTGTACTGGTGCCTCCTACACAATCTTTAATATGAGGAGGAGGAAGTGGAAGAGCTTAGAGGAGCACAACTTTAACAATACTGCTGTGTGATGGCACAGGAGCAAGAGAGAGAGAAGTACTGTACTACAAGACGGTGGAACCATCAACACGTCACCTCCGTTCCTTCCTTCCTTTCCATATCCTCCCTAGAGACCAGATCAAGATACAAAAATAGGCAAGGAGAGAGGTGAGAACGAGAACGAGATAGCAGGAGTGTGGGAGCTGGTTGCAACAATCAATACTATCCACCACCACCACCACCCACTGACCCACCAGGTAGACCACCCAGGCTCCCCCAGTCTGGTACCACGTCCCCTCAGCCTTGTACACACCTCCAGAAAAACATTTCGGGTTAAAAGGGAACATATATTTGAATTTACAAAGCTTGATCAGCATAAGAGTGCATCCAGGCAGGCATGTCCTACAACTGTCTTGGGTCAAGGTAATGAAACAGACGAGAAAAGAAACTAGGTCATCTTCGTAACAGGTCAGAGAGTGAAGCACAACTGGGTCAGTGTAACAAGCCAGTCAGAGAATGAAACACAACTGGGTCAATGTAACGAACCAATAGGACAGCGAGGCGTAACTCCGTTAAACATAACTGACCAATCAGAGATAGAGGAGCAAGTAAGTCGACCTAATGGGCCAATAGGACAGCGAGGCTCAACTGGGTCAAGTTGACTGACCAATCAAGAGGCCTTGGCAAAACACTGACAGCTTTATGGAACAATCAGAAGCAGCCCACGGGGAGTACATAATCTGCTTATTCTTATCGAACCAACAACCGCTCGTCCCGGGGAGCTACTGGGTCAACCTTATGGACCAATCACAGACTGCCACGGGGGAGAGCAACTGAGTCAGGGACCAATCACAGACACCACATGGTGTATTACTAATAGCCAATCATAGGGAGCAATGAGGTAGTGCCACGAGGAAGACATCACTGACACTGAGCTTGGTCCATCACACAACGTCCCAGCCCACTAGCAGCAACAGCAGCCGCAACAGCAGCAGCAACTAAAACAGCAGCAGCAACAGCAGCAACAGCAGCAGCAACAGCAGCAGCAACAGCAGCAGCAACTGAAACAGCAGCCGCAACAGCAGCAGCAACAGCAACTGAAACAGTAGCCGCAACAGCAGCAGCAACAGCAACAGCAGCCGCAACAGCAACTGAAACAGTAGCCGCAACAGCAGCAGCAACAGCAACAGCAGCCGCAACAGCTGGTTCAACAGAAACAGCAGCAGCCCCAGCAATATTGTCCAGCCTTTGCCTATTATAAATATTTTAACTAATAAACCAACACTAACTCATGGTATTATTCTGGTACGTATGCATGCATGAATTTATATATGCATGCGTGTATGCATGAATACATGCGAGAGAAAATGGAGAGGTGGTGAGTAGGCCTCGTCTGTGGTAACGTTAAGAGCGTTGTGCTTGATCATGGTCTCTCACCTTCCACCAAAACACACACACAAACATATTTAACTACAGTAAAGGGAAATAACCAGAGCGGGGCACTGAGTTTCACCCTCTATAAGATTTTATTGCATACATCCGCAGAACGCCTGGTCACAGACCGGGCCGCAGGGGCGTTGACCCCTGGAACTCTCTCCAGGTAAACTCCAGGTAAACGCAGCTTTTTTTTCAACATCCGCATCGTGCTGAAGTTGAATTTGTTGAATACACATTAACGACTGGTTGTGTGCAGGTCTGGACTTCAGTTAGGTTACAGTCTGACTATGTGATCTTCGACACTTACGTACTAGATCGTCATTTGTGAATTTAAGGTCAAGTATTTTCTAGTCTGTTTCCGCCCCTTGCTAGCTTAAGGTGAATTTACTGCAGTCTTAATAGTTTCCTGGGGGAAATTAATCCCAACTGGCCCCTGGTATTTTCTCTGCTATTACATTCTTCTTTTTAGATAGTTTAAACTGAGGTCACAAAATCACAGAACGTCTGGTGTCTGGTTAGAGAAATTTTCAAGACAGTGTTCGATTTTCAGTAGTTCGTCTCTTAAGTGTTGGCAAGTTTTATTTTCTGGTTTATATATAAATACAATAACTAGATTCTGATTTTATTTTTTTAAGTTCGTCTCTTAAGTGTTGACAAGTTTTATTTTCTGGTTTATATATAAATACAATAACTAGATTCTGATTTTAATTTTTTACTACCAAAACTTTGACTATATCATTCGTGGTGTTAACTAATTACAGATGAGCGACATAATATACAGACCTCTCACCACCCTCCACATACTCCCCTTTTTTCAGTCTCATCTAAGATGATTGTACCAGGTTCAACTCACTGTCAAAGTGGTCTTATGTGGGTCTCTCTTCTGAAAGCCACATTGTATTTGGCTAGATGATGAGTCCGCTAATGATGAGGAGTCCGCTAATGATGAGGAGTCCGCTAATGATGAGTCCGCTAATGATGATGAGTCCGCTAATGAGGAGTCCGCTAATGATGAGTCCGCTAATGAGGAGTCCGCTAATGATGAGTCCGCTAATGATGAGTCCGCTAATGAGGAGTCAGCTAATGATGAGTCCGCTAATGATGAGTCCGCTAATGATGAGTCCGCTAATGATGAGTCCGCTAATGATGAGTCCGCTAATGATGAGGATGTCGTGTCAGTATCATATATACACTTGTGAAGTGTATCTTTCCTTTTATACAGCTGGTCCCTTTGCGTGTGACGTCACGGTACCCGCTGACGTCAGAGGCTCAGCGCATGTGCACAGCCTCTCATAGGCACTCTCCCTCACTAACGTTAGACCTACAGGCGAGACAGACGGTGTGCTGGACTCTCCTTCACTTACTGTAAATATACCGTAACCATCCAACAAGGAGTATCTTTGACCTCCTATATATCTCTCCCAAGACCCACACGACAAGGAGTCAGCTAATGATGAGTCCGCTAATGATGAGTCCGCTAATGAGGAGTCCGCTAATGAGGAGTCAGCTAATGAGGAGTCCGCTAATGATGAGTCCGCTAATGATGAGGAGTCCGCTAATGATATTTTGTTTATTACTAAGATCTCGTAGGCTTGCAGACATAAATGAAATATTTCTCGTCATTGTGCTCGCCGGCTTTTTTTTTTTTTTTGCTCTTAATGTGTGTGTCTGTGATGAGTCGGCCACTGGCTTTGTTTCCGTTGCAACATGGCTCACAGATGGTGATACAATATCACTTCTTGCTATTATTTTCCGCCTCCCGGGGCTAAAAAAAATCTCTGCTGCCTGTATGGTGTGTCTACCTGGAGGTCGTTCAGGACAATTGTTATAACACTTTCTCATTTATTGAACTAACACTTTTGGGGGAATATATTTGCAGGTCTTGGAATGACGCATGTTGCTTTTTTTTTTTAAGCGATTACATTTCTTTGAAAGGCCTTATTAGTAAGTAAGTAAGTAAGTTTATTCAGGTATACACAAATACATTTACGTACATTATCATACATAGCATCATATGTGTAGAGAACCTAGGATAACCCAAAAAAGTCAGACAGAGTGACTTATTTCCATTTGGGTCCTTTATTTGACAAGTTTTTCTTTTCTTTTACCAGTCAATCCTAATCTGCAAATGTTCCGGGCGTAGTGATGACGCATTTGATCTTTGTGTTTAATTTATGGTGTTTGGATTGGCGACTTTCGTCTTCAGTGTGTGCAACTGATTAATAACTTGTTTCTGAATTAGACTACAGCTCGAGGCAGTGGGAATGTTAGTGTTTTCTTCTGTTTCTCATTTGCGTAATGTGTTTCTTCCGTTGAGTCTTCAGTCGTCTCCGAGTTTTCTGTTGAACTCTGTCACTTCGTATACTATAATCTTGTCTCACAATCATGTTCTTTGCGAGTTACTCCTCTCAATACATGGTTCCCATTTTCTGTTTGTTTCCTCATTCTTCATATATTATCCGTAGGCTCTCCAAGAAAGCATTCATATTTTTTTAATGATTACTATTCAATAGTTTTCAATATTTTACTTAAGACTGCCTAAAGACCCATATCTTTATTATTCATAAATGCCTCTTGTACAATGCCTAAGTCTGTACCTGCAATAGGGACAAAAGGCCACTGATATAATTTTAGAGACAAAAAAAAGAGCCAAAGGAATACGATATTCCTTTTCAAATAGTATTAACACCAATGACGTGAATTGCTGTACAAGGGAACGTAACAAGTGTCACAGCCTTAGGAAAAGCTAAAAATTATTTCGTGAACAACTTCACTGGTCAACAAGTTTCAGTTACGTTTAAACACGTGAGAATCTACTACAGTTTTTGAAGTAAAACTCGCCATCCCCTCACACCAATTACTTTTCAAATATATTATTACCTACTGAGTGCTTGGTCATTTTATGGAAGATAATTTATAGTTCTGTTTATTTTTTGTGAATTTATGAGACTCCTTTGTCACTAATAGATTATATGTTTTCTCTCTTTCGAAGTGGTATTTTCAAGAGTCAAGTTACAAGTCTGTAATGCCTCGTGTTTGCTTAAACGACAGTAATGTCTTTTGTTATGTACAAGACAACTTTACTCACAACAAAGAGACGAGACATCACGACTCTTGTGAAAACAGCCTCTGTTTCCACTTTGGTGTGAAAGTCAGGGATCAGGACAAGCTGTGGGCACCTCAGTGTTGTGCTACTTGCTTCGACTCCTTCCACGAGTTGTTTACTGGAAGGAAGTCATACATGGCATTTGCAGTCCCTGTGGTATGGAGGGAACCAATAATGGCTCACATCATGGATTTCTGTATCACAAGTATGTTGGGATTATCATCAAAAACAAAATCCAAAATAATATATCCAGATCTTCCTGATGCAATCAAACCAGTGGAACACTGAGGATCTCCCTGTTCCAGCACCACCGTCCCGTGAAGATACATTTCCCTTGGATGATGAAGCAGCAGCCACTAAATCAGAGTCTGAGTTTGAGCCAGCTGGAGTCAACAACCAGGAACCACGTCTTGTGACTCGGTGATCTTCACGATCTTGTGGGCGATCTTAATTTATCCAGGAACAGTCAGGGCTACTCAGTTGACGATTGCGCCAGTGGAGTTTACTACACCCACACTCAAGAATCTGTTTGTTCAGAAAGTAATATAAAAGCCCAAAACTTACTTAAAATTGGAAAAGTCCATTAATACTCGTGGAAGGAGTTAATGGAATTTTTGATGTTTTGGTTAAACATTATGATCCTATAATGTGGCATTTGTTTATCGATTTCAACAAAACTAGTCTGAAGGCAGTCTTACTTCACGTCTGTCCTTTAGCTCTCACTAGAGACTCTAAAGAAACATGAAATAATTTAAAACTTGTCACTGACCGAATATGAGAAGTTTGGGTGGAAAATCTCTGACCTAAAAGTAATAGTTTTACTACTGGAGTGCAAGGTGGATTTACAAAGTACTGTTGCTTCCTGTGCCTGTAGGGGACAGGGGAGATGCAAAGCAGTACTACATTCAACGCACTTGGTCAATTAAAAATCTTATGAGGCAGACGTGAAGAACGTTCAACACAAGCCTTCAGTCAATCCAAAGGGCATACTACTACTACTACTGCCTTTATACATCAAGCTAGGACTCAATAAAAACTTCGTCAAAGTTTAGGACAAAGAAGGTGCAGGGTTTGACTAACTGAAGGAGAGGTGTCCCACAGCCAGTGACGCCAAACTAAAGGTATTTTCATCGGACCTCAAATTCCGAAGTCACGGTGATGATTACATGAACATCGTAAAAGAGCTATTGACAGAATATCATCTACCGAGATGTTGGATGTCCCTCAACATTCATTTCCTCCATTCTTATCTTGGCTTTGTCCTGCCCAACCTCGGTGACATTAGTGATGAACACGGTGAACGATTTCACTAAAACAACCATCATGGAGAAGAGATATCAGGGAAACTTGGTCAGTTTGATGGTCGACTACTGCTGGACACCAGCGCACGAGACTCATAATGAACACAAACTAAATAAACCTGAAAACTGTGATGTAAATGTTGGTATAACTATGGAAATCTCTGGTATTTGTGTTATTCATATATATATATATATATATATATATATATATATATATATGTCAGAGCGATTAGGTAAAACTTCATTTTGGCTTAAATAGCAACGCTCACCTTGCCATATAAGAAAGTGAAATTTATGATGCAATAATTTGCTCATTAGACATAACGAAAAAATATATTTCATTGTGTTTCTATATTTTTAAATTAATGTTAACATCTAAAATATATTTAGTTGGGTTAGGCTAAATTAAATTGCGCTTGTGTAATAAGGTTAGGTAGGTAAAGTTTCTCTTGGACAAAATTATAAATTTTTACATTAACATAAATGAAAAAATAATCTTAAATGTAAGAAAATTTAGAAAGGACTTAATTTTAGATGGTTCTTGCTAATTGACCAGTTTTACTATATGAAATATATATATTGATGAAGACAGGGAAGCTGTGATTTCGTGTGTAGGGCAAGGAGGAATAACATCTTGTAGGAGTGTGGAAGAGCCAGTTGTGGGTGTAGGGAAGTTCGTGAGGCAGTGGGTAGAATGAAAGGGGTAAGGCAGCTGGGATTGATGGGATAAAGATAGAAATGTTAAAAGCAGGTGGGGATATAATTTTGGAGTGGTTGGTGCTATTATTTAATAAATGTATGGAAGAGGGTAAGGTACCTAGGGATTGGCAGAGAGCGTGTATTGTTCCTTTGTATAAAGGCAAGGGGACAAAAGAGAGTGCAAAATTATAGGGGAATAAGTCTGTTGAGTGTACCTGGTAAAGTGTATGGTAGAGTTATTATTTAAAGAATTAAGAGTAAAACAGAAAGCAGGATAGCAGATGAACAAGGGGCTTTAGGAAAGGTAGGGGTGTGTAGACCAAGTGTTTACAGTGAAACATATAGGTGAACAGTATTTGGATAAGGGTAAAGATGTTTTGTGGCATTTATGGATTTGGAAAAGGCGTATGATAGGGTAGATAGGGGCAATGTGGCAGATGTTGCAGGTGTATGGAATAGGAGGAAGGTTACTGAAAGCAGTGAAGAGTTTTTATGAGGATAGTGAGGCTCAGGTTAGAGTGTGTAGGAGGAAGGGGACTATTTCCCAGTAAAAGTGGGCCTTAGACAAGGATGTGATGTCACCGTGGTTGTTCAATATATTTATAGATGGGGTTGTAAGAGAAGTGAATGCGAGGGTCTTGGCAAGAGGTGTTGGGCTAAAAGATAAAGAAGCAAATACAAAGTGGGAGTTGTCACAGTTGCTTTTTGCTGATGACACTGTGCTTTTGGGAGATTCTGAAGAGAAGCTGCAGAGGTTGGTGGATGAATTTGGTAGGGTGTGTAAAAGAAGAAAATTGAAAGTGAATATAGGAAAGAGTAAGGTGATGAGGATAACAAAAAGAATAGGTGACGAAAGATTGGATATCAGATTGGAGGAGAGAGTATGGAGGAGGTGAATGTATTCAGATATTTGGGAGTGGACATGTCGGCGGATGGGTCTATGAAGGATGAGGTGAATCATAGAATTGATGAGGGAAGAGGGTGAGTGGAGCACTTCGGAGTCTGTGGAGACAAAGAACCTTGTCTATGGAAGTAAAGAGGGAATGTATGAGAGTATAGTTATACCAACGCTCTTATATGGGTGTGAAGCATGGGTGATGAATGTTGCAACGAGGAGAAGGCTGGAGGCAGTGGAGATGTCATGTCTGAGGTCAATGTGTGGTGTGAATATAATGCAGAGAATTCGGAGTTTGGAAATTAGGAGGAGGTGCGGGATTACCAAAACGATTGTCCAGAGAGCTGAGGAGGGGTTGTTGAGGTGGTTTGGACATGTAGAGAGAATGGAACGAGACAGAGTGACTTCGAGTGTATAAATCTGTAGTGGAGGGAAGGCGGGGTAGGGGTCGGCCTAGGAAAGGTTGGAGGGAGGGGTAAAGGAAGTTTTGTGTGCGAGGGCTTGGACTTCCAGCAAGCATGTGTGAGCGTATTTGATAGGAGTGAATGGAGGCATATGGTTTTAATACTTGACGTGCTGTTGGAGTGTGAGCAAAGTAACATTTATGAAGGGATTCAGGGAAACCGGCAGGCCGGACTTGAGTTCTGGAGATGGGAAGTACAGTGCCGGCACTCTGAAGGAGGGGTGTTAATGTTGCAGTTTTATAACTGTAGTGTAAAGCACCCTTCTGGCAAGACAGTGATGGAGTGAATGATGATGAAAGTTTTTCTTTTTCGGGCCACCCTGCCTTGGTGGGAATCGGCCGATGTGTTAAAAAAAAAAAAAAAAAAAAAAAATATATATATATATATATATATATATATATATATATATATATATATATATATAATGACTATGTTAAGAAAGATTAGTTTTTATCATGGAAAGCAGCACCAAACTTAATATCTACGCACAACATAATACCTATGATTGTTATGTAACATATATCGTGTGATTCTTCAAACTTAAATAACCAAAAATATTAATAAATTTTCAAAACATCTTACAGACTAAAGCTCAGATTCGTGATCAACGCATCAGTTACCTTCAAACAACAAACTTGGTTTCTGAACCGGATAAAAGTGTCAAGTTTTGCAAGTTAGTGGCTTGGACACCACCAGCACAGCTCTGCTCCGCCAGCTACAAATAACTACAAGGTAAACACGCACGCACACGCGTGCGCGCACACACATACAGCTAACACAAAAAAATTGATGAATACCTTAGTAAGAAATCAACAGCACCTACGTTGGAGGAGAGGTCAGTTTGTTATCACTAGACACCGCAACTTGCCTCGTACTTACCTGAAAAGAAAAACAAACAGTTTAGCACCTGGTTCACACAGCTGAACCAACACAAACTACAACCTAACAACTACCTCCCCCCCCCTCCGACACACAACCAAGCTCCCCGACCCTGGGGTCACCAACACAGTGCTGACGAACTCTGAGTAGTTTCTGCCTCTTCTCTGGGAGGGGGGTGGGGAGTGCCACTCCCCCACCAGGATGTCTGCCTAAGAACCAGGTATCTAATTCAGCCCATATGTTGGGGATATTTCCCCATTCGCATAAATCTGCCGACACTTACGGCCGATGACAGGGAACGATGCATGGAAATGAATTATGAAACGTGAAAAAATACTTTGAATGAGCCTTACGTGCTTTGTGATTATGATATTTGTAAGCATATTAATAATGGCAGTGTAAATTATGATTTATGTAAGTTGATAATGATCGTGTGTAAATTATGATAATGTTAAAACTGGAATATGTATACAGCGCTGAATACCAAACTGTTTAAATGCTTTGTAAATAAATCACAGACGTTGCACATTAGCACTTGGTTCAGGGACCTGAAGCAGCAATGTCGTGTGGGGTTCTTGTCGATGGATTGGGTAATAAACACAAACGTAGCTGGATAGTAACTGGTATATTGGTGAAAATGTATGGGGAGCACTCAGAGCCTTGTCGCCTTGCCTCTCTACTCTCCTCTCTAGACTAGACTGTTAAGTAAAGGACACAATTGCAACTAATGTGACATTTTATTGTGGCAACGTTTCGCTCTCAGGAGCTTTCTCAAGCCGTTACAAGCGATAAATGGACATAGTTGGTATATATATACTGTCAGGTGAGGTGAAAACATAGTGGTGTTAGAAATAGTAGTGATATAAAGTAGTATTAGTAGTAGTAGTAGTAGTAGAGAAGTAATACAATAAGGTAGTACAATCAATATGCACGTGAGTAAGGTGATAAAACAAATACTTGGGTAGTATAACAATAGGTTAGACAAATATTTCTGCTGGAGGTTGAAATATAAAAGGCCAGTAGGAGTGGTCCACATCTACGATGTGCTAAACTAACAGGAGAGACTATGTGATGGTAGGGTTTACTGTTTTCAGGAGGATTCTTGCTAAGACTTCAGAGATGGTGAAGCTGCCTTTGTTTTGTTTAATTGTGTTAGAAACAGAGATAAGTGCTGATTCAAGGCATTTTCGACTACGGAAATTAGTTTCTTTGATTACTAGTCGGGCGTCTTTGAATTTCATGAGACTAGACTAGACTAGACTGACGCTCTCCTGAGGGCAAGGGGCGCTCATATTCAAAGACTGACCCTTGACACGACTTGATCAGCAGAAAGGCTAGTAACGGACAGTGATCACGTGAAAGGCTGGTGACTCACTGGTTATACAATACTACTAATACTATCACTGAACTACTAGTGACAGCAAGACGAGTGGTTGTTCAGGGACCTGAAGCAGCAAGACAAGTGGTTGTTCAGGGACCTGAAGCAAGACGAGTGGTTGTTCAGGGACCTGAAGCAAGACGAGTGGTTATTCAGGGACCTGAAGCAAGACGAGTGGTTGTTCAGGGACCTGAAGCAGCAAGACAAGTGGTTGTCCAGGGACCTGAAGCAGCATGACAAGTGGTTGTTCAGGGCCATGAAGCAGCAAGACGAGTGGGTGTTCAGGGACCTGAAGCAGCAAGACAAGTGGTTGTCGAGGGACCTGAAGCAGCAAGACAAGTGGTTGTGCAGGGCCATGAAGCAGCAAGAAGAGTGGTTGTTCAGGGATCTCAAGCAGCATGACAAGTGGTTGTTCAGGGTCATGAAGCAACAAGACAAGTGGTTGTTCAGGGCCATGAAGCAGCAAGAGTGGTAAGTGGTGGTGGGCGAGTGGTGTTAAAGGAATGAAGGAACGGAAGGGTGGAGATAGAAGTGAAGGCAGCAGTGAAGGCAGCAGTGAAGGCTGACGGCAGCACAATGTACCACAATTAACCCCTCCTCCTCCCTCCCTCCCCCCATCAATCACAACAATAATCAAGCACATTTTTCCTAAGTCAAGCAACAGTTAAGACTATACGTCAGTCACTTAACAACTTACATCAATGTAATGAGACAAAGTATGGTAAGTCACCCAGTTAATATGCACCCCTCTCCCCCTTCCCCTCCCCCGTAGTCAATAATACAGGAAGAGTCGTGACGGATGTATTGTGTTGACAATAAGGAGGAACAGAGAGTATTACCAATGACTGTTTTAGACTGATGATTGCTGATAACTCCACAACACCCTCCCCCTCCCCCCATCCACACACACACAGTTAACAGATGGGTTATAGATGGACAGGTAGATAACTCACGCAACTAATCCAACTTCAACTCTGAGAACTTCTACACTTGCTTCTGTTATACGATCTCCAGGAAAGATAGCGGCGGAGAAGGAGATGGAGACGGGTCGGCAAGGGGACTGGAGGGAAGGGAGGCGGGTCGGGAAGGGGACTGGAGGGAAGGGAGGCGGGTCGGGAAGGAGACAGGGGGATAACTGGGAGAGGGGCTACGAAGGAAATAGATAACTGGGAGAGGGGCTACGAAGGAAAGAGATAACTGGGAGAGGGGCCACGAAGGATAGAGATAACTGGGAGAGGGGCCACGAAGGAGAGAGAAATAACTGTGAGAGGGGCCACGAAGGAGAGAGAAATAACTGGGAGAGGGGCCACGAAGGAAAGAGAAATAACTGTGAGAAGGGCCACGAAGGAAAGAGATAACCTGGAGAGGGGCCACGAAGGAGAGAGAGATAACTGGGAGAGGGGAAGCCAATAACAAGCCAAAGTTATAATCAGACAAAGCAGAAGTCATTCACCAGGAACTTGATCCCCAGGTGTTCCGTGCTCACACAGATTCCTGTTTACCCTCTACTCCTCCCAGGCCTCTTCCAGGGACCTGTAAGCTTCTGCTCCTTCAGCATACAGGTCTATAAAAGGACCTTTCCTGGTGTTATCCGATTCTTTTCCAGTTCCCTTGTTACTACTTAACTTAATGAATCAGTCTTCAGCTTGATCCGTCAGTGTCTAAGTCACTTTCAAGGATTAACCAGATGTCTTCCAGGCATTTTCGTCTCCTATTTGATGCTGGGTTGTTCTTCAGCATCCCAGGCACCTTGTACACATTTTGCAAGTCAGTTTGTTTTCCTTAACTTGATGGGATTATTTTCAGATTATCCTCGGCGATCCAGGCACTTCACAGGCCTCCTCTAAGCATCTTCCAAGATCAGAAGCCATCTAGATAACCATAATTTGATTAATGATACCCAGCATGGATTCACGAGGGGCCGTTCCTGCCTATCTAATTTATTAACCTTCTTCAGTAAAGCTTTTGAGGCTGTTGATCACGATAAAGAATTCGATATTGTTTATTTAGACTTTAGTAAGGCTTTTGATAGAGTACCGCACCAGAGACTGTTAAAGAAAGTGGCAGCTCATGGCATTGGGGGAAAAGTGCTGTCATGGATCGAGTCATGGCTCACCAATAGGAAAAATAAACACATAAGCAGTATAATGTGATCCTTTATTGACAACGTTTCGCCCACGCAGTGGGCTTTATCGAGTCACAGACAGATCTACCTGGAAAATGAGCAACATAGAGATATATATAGGGTACAGTCAGGTGGAGAATGCTGGGTCAGGTGGAGAAAGCTGCATGTGAGTCTTAAAAGTAGTGTGAAAACATAGTGTGACTTAAAGGACCTGCAGTGTACCATTCTTGAGTTCTAGGTGGGATAGCGTTGAAGAAGTTTCTTGGCAATAGGTTCAGCTATGTTGTAGAAGCCGTTGTTCTGGTTGAAGTTGTTGGACATACAGATGAGTGATGATTCTAGGATTCTTCGGTATTGCGTGTTGTCTTCTCTGGCGATGAGTCTTGCGTTTCTGTAGTTGATTAAATGGTTGTGTAAATTTCGGTGTTGAACACAGGCATTTCTTGAGTCGTCAGATCTGCCTGCGTACTGGTGTTCTGAAATGCGTGTTTGTAGGTCTCTGGATGTTTCGCCAACGTATAATTTGCTGCAGCCATTACAAGGGATTGTGTATACCCTGCCGTGGACTGAAGCTTTTCCTGTCTGTTACTGGTAATGTCCTTAATGGTGGTGGATGTGGAGGTGGATACTCGGAATGAGGTCTTAGAAAAAATGTTGGAAACTTGTTTGGAAATGGAGTTGGTGGGAAGGACTATGTATCTCTTCTCAGCAGTGTCTTCTCTGGGTGTGTTGAAGATGTTTAATGCCCGTCGTCTGCAGTCTCTAATGAAGTGACGAGGATAGTGAAGTTTGGAAAAACTTGTTCAATGAGGGAGCATTCTTCTTCAAGGAACTCACTGCTGCAGATTCTGAGTGCGCGCAGGAAAAAGCCTATAATTACACCACGTTTAATTTTGGTGTCGTGGTGAGAGTAGAAGTGGAGAAGATCGTGTTGATTGGTAGGTTTTCGATAGACTTTAAAACGAAGTTCATGGTCAGCTTTGCAGAGAAGAACATCAAGGAAAGGAAGAGTGTTGTCGACTTCTTCTTCTAGTGTAAACTGGATTGATGGCTCAATCTGGTTGAGTTCGTGTTGGAGAGCTTGAACGTTGAAGCGTCTGGGAGTTATGATGAGAATGTCGTCAACATAACGAAGCCAGGTGACAGAAGAGGGAATAATAGTGGAAAATCGCTCGGCTTCCAAATGTAGGTTCGCAAGGACGGCACTAAGTGGCGATCCCAATAGGAAGCAGAGAGTGTGCATAAATGGGGTTAAATCCGAATGGGGACTTGTAACAAGTGGTGTTCCACAGGGATCAGTCTTAGGCCCATTGTTATTTATAATATATATCAATGATCTTGATGAGGGAATTACTAGTGATATGAGCAAATTCGCCGACGACACGAAGATAGAACATAAGAACATAAGAACATAAGAATGGAGGAACACTGCAGAAGGCCTACTGGCCCATACAAGGCAGGTCCTTATCAAAACCACCACTACCTAAGAATTTACTCCTGTACTCACGACACTAATCAAACCCAGCCCCTCCCACTCATATATTTGTCCAATCTCTTTTTAAAGCCACCCAAGGTCCTAGCCTCTATCACCCTACTCGGAAGATTGTTCCACGCATCTACAACTCTGTTCGAAAACCAGTACTTGCCTATGTCCTTTCTAAATCTAAATTTATCCAATTTAAATCCGTTATTTCTGGTTCTTACTTGGTTCGATATCCTCAGTATTTTATTAATATCTCCTTTGTTTATGCCCATCATCCACTTGTACACCTCGATGATATCTCCCCTCATTCTACGTCTCTCCAGAGAGTGGAGATTCAACGCTCTAAGTCTATCTTCATACGGGAGATTTCTTATACTGTAAATCATTTTAGTCATTCTTCTTTGTATGTTCTCCAATGAATCTATATCCATCCTGTAGTAAGGAGACCAAAACTGAGCTGCATAATCCAAATGAGGTCTCACTAGTGATGTATAGAGCTGTAAAATAACTTTTGGACTTCTGTTGCTTATACTTCTTGAAATAAATCCTAGTAATCTGTTAGCCTTATTGCGCACACTTAGGCACTGTTGTCTTGGCTTTAGATTTCTGCTTACCATGACTCCCAAGTCTTTTTCACATTCTGTATGATCAAGCTCAACTTCACCTAGTTTATAAATTCGAGGGATATTTTCATTACCAACGACAAGCACCTTACACTTGTCCACATTGAACTTCATCTGCCACTTTTCAGACCAAGACATTAATTTATCCAAATCCTCCTGGAGTTCACTGTTATCCTCCTCAGAATGAATTATACGGCCTATTTTTGTATCATCAGCAAATTTACTCATGTCACTTGCAATTCCTTCATCAAGGTCATTAATGTAAATTATGAACAACAATGGGCCCAAAACTGATCCTTGTGGAACGCCACTAGTGACAAATCCCCATTCAGATTTGACCCCATTAATGGAAACTCTCTGCTTTCTATTGGTAAGCCATGCCTCTATCCATGCTAGAACTTTACCTCCTATACCATGAGCTGCCACCTTTCTTAAGAGTCTCTTGTGAGGTACTCTATCGAAGGCCTTACTGAAATCCAAGTAAACTATATCATATTCTTTATCACTGTCTACTGCCTCAAATGTTTTATTGAAAAACGTCAGTAAATTTGTCAGGCAGGAACGACCTCTCGTAAACCCATGCTGAGATTCATTAATCAAATTATGTTCTTCAAGGTGACTTCTGATAATATCAGCTATAATTGATTCTAATAATTTGCCTACTATAGACGTGAGGCTTATTGGACGGTAATTTGATGGAATGGACTTATTTTGCTTCAGTTTATCTATCTGTTTGATAACCATATCCCTCGTGACAGTAATATTAGTTAATTTGAATTCTTCAGGAACTGAATAATTGTTAATTTCTGGAATCTCATTTACGTCTTCTTGTGTAAAGACTGACAAAAAATAGTCATTAAATAGAGAACACATTTCCAGTTCGTTATCCGTCAGCTGTCCATTCCCAATTTTCAGAGGTCCTACCTTTTCCCTCACCTTCGTCCTGTAGGTAGGATGGAAATAAATGGTATAAAATACCGATCTGTCTGTGACTCGATAAAGCCCACTGCGTGGGCGAAACGTTGTCAATAAAGGATCACATTATACTGCTTATGTGTTTATTTTTCCTGTAGGTAGGATAATTGATTCAAACATAGATGTCATAGAACTTCAGGAAGATTTATACAAACTTAATTCGTGGTCAGAAAAGTGGCAGATGCAGTTCAATGTAGATAAATGCAAGGTTCTGAAGCTCGGGAGTGTCCATAACCCAAGCACTTATAAGTTAAATAACGTAGAACTTAGCCATACAGATTGCGAGAAGGACTTGGGGGTGATGGTAAGCAGCAACCTTAAACCAAGACAGCAATGCCTAAGCGTACGTAATAAGGCAAATAGATTACTGGGATTTATATCAAGAAGTGTTAGCAACAGAAGTCCAGAGGTTATATTACAGCTTTATACATCATTAGTAAGGCCTCACCTAGATTACGCAGCTCAGTTCTGGTCTCCATATTACAGAATGGACATAAATTCGTTAGAAAACATTCAGCGTAGAATGACTAAATTAATACATAGCATTAGAAATCTTCCTTACGAAGAAAGATTGAAGACCCTAAAATTACATTCACTTGTAAGACGTAGAATGAGGGAGACATGATCGAGGTATACAAGTGGAAAATGGGTATTAACAAAGGGGATATAAATAAGGTCTTGAGGATATCTCTCCAAGAGAACCGCAATAATGGATTCAAGTTAGATAAGTTTAGATTTAGAAAGGATATAGGAAAATATTGGTTTGGAAATAGGGTAGTTGATGAGTGGAACAGTCTGCCTAGTAGGGTTATTGAAGCTAGGACCTTGGGTAGTTTCAAATTTAGGTTGGATAAATTCATGAGTGAGAGGGGTTGGATTTGAGTGGGACTCGCGCATGAGTGGGTAGAATTGTCAAAGCTTATTTCTTGGGTAGCATTGAAAATTGGGTTGAGCAAATATTCTGTTAGTGGGACGGATTGTGAAGGACCTGCCTAGTATGGGCCAACAGGCCTGCTGCAGTGTTCCTCCTTTCTTATGTTCCTTATTTATTTCCCAGCACCTTGGTTAGCGTCTTCAGCTTGATCCTTCATCATCTAGACGCCATCTTCTAATGTACAATTGTTAAAGGTAATTTCCTTCTCCTCGACTTTAGGGAAAAGCATTACGGATTCATCAATGGTCAACCAAATCAGTGGTAGGGCCAACCAGAATGGTTGAAAGGCATAGTGCCGACACATGTAGGTAATACACCCGGAGCACAGCAACACATTACCAGTTTCGCTCAAGTAAACCATAAAGCTCATAAGAACATAAGAACATAAGAAAGGAGGAACACTGCAGCAGGCCTGTTGGCCCACACTAGGCACGTCCTTCACAATCCATCCCACCAACAGAATAATTGCCCAACCCAACCTTCAACTCTACCCAAGAAATAAGCTTTGAAGATACTATCAACTCAAGTGCGAGTCCCACTCAAATCCAACCCCTCTCACTCATGAATTTATCCAACCTAAATTTGAAACTACCCAAGGTCCTAGCTTCAATGACCCTACTAGGCAGACTGTTCCACTCATCAACTACCCTATTTCCAAACCAATATTTTCCTATATCCTTTCTAAATCTAAACTTATCCAATTTGAATCCATTATTGCGGGTTCTCTCTTGGAGAGATATCCTCAAGACCATCTTAATAAATACTGACTGTATCATCAAGGCCTCTCTCTTCCAGAGGCCTCAATCTGATCCCTTTCCATAGATGATCCAGTCTCCTAAATTAACTACCTTTCGTCGATTCTCACCCCCACTAACCCCATCCTGTAAACGCCCCTCCCCTCCCCATTTCTTCTCTTATTAATGAAAGGTGTGTTGCCAGAGACCAGGGAAGATGAATATGAGGGATCAAAAGTGAAATATGTAGGCAGGATAAATGAAGGAGGGAGGTGATAATGACACCAATAATGAAGATAAAAGATAACAATATTGCAAAGAGTCAAGATTATGGTGGTGGTGACAGCAGCTTCACAGTGGTGGTGGTCGTAGTGACAGCAGCTTCACAATCGTGGTGGTGATGGTGGTGACAGCAGCTTCACAGTGGTGAAGCTATATCCTCAGCACCAACACTGTCAGCAGTACACTGCTCTATCCTCAGCACCAACACTGTCAGCAGTACACTGCTCTATCCTCAGCAGTACACTGCTCTATCCTCAGCAGTACACTGCTCTATCCTCAGCAGTACACTGCTCTATCCTCAGCACCAACACTGTCAACAGTACATTGCTGAATTATCAGCACCAACAGTGTCAGCACTACACTGTTGTATCCTCAGCACCAACAGTGTCATCACTACACTGTTGTATCCTCAGCACCAATCACTTTAAAGCAATTTTTTCAGAGGTTGCTTTATTTTGTCAAAAGGTCTTTAATCCTCGACAGTTTTGGCCAATAAAAAGACTACGTCAACAAAAGAAGACTGTCAACAATGATCTTAACCCAGATACTATTTCATTATTACATTATAAATCAGACAGGTGACCACCTTATATCTATTCTTGTGGCGCACTGTTTAGCGGGCGCCATAAACTAGACTCCGTAACGACGACTCGTCAACACAGGAGCTGTAACTTCTCTTAAAATGAATCCCGTCATCAATAGCAACCTTGGCCTGTGACAGCGGTGATGTACACAGTGCCATCATTGCTCTACTGACCAACATTGACTATATGCCAAATCGGTCAACCCGGTTGTGAAAAACTTGGCTTACACAGTAAGAGAGGAGTGAGGCCTCTAGTTGACCCCTCGTCTTCACTAGACAGCAATGGTGGCTTAAAACAGTATAAATTCACTGTTAGTGAGAGGCAATAAAGACAGGCTGGCATAAACCTTTCTCGCTCTACCCTAAAAATGAATGTGCACTCTCCTATTTATGGTAACAGGGTGGAAATAAATGGTATAAAATACCGACACAATGGAAAAATAAACACATAAGCAGTATAATGTGATCCTTTATTGACAACGTTTCGCCCACGCAGTGGGCTTTATCGAGTCACAGACAGATCTACCTGGAAAATGAGCAACATGGAGATATATATAGGGTACAGTCAGGTGGAGAATGCTGGGTCAGGTGGAGAAAGCTGCATGTGAGTCTTAAAAAGTAGTGTGATAGTTAAAAACATAGTGTGACTTAAAGGACCTGCAGTGTACCATTCTTGAGTTCTAGGTGGGATAGCGTTGAAGAAGTTTCTTGGCAATAGGTTCAGCTATGTTGTAGAAGCCGTTGTTCTGGTTGAAGTTGTTGGATATACAGATGAGTGATGATTCTAGGATTCTTCGGTATTGCGTGTTGTCTTCTCTGGCGATGAGTCTTGCGTTTCTGTAGTTGATTAAATGGTTGTGCAAACTTTTGGACTACCCATGGGATCGCCACTTAGTGCCGTCCTTGCGAACCTATATATGGAACATTTGGAAGCCGAGCGATTTTCCACTATTATTCCCTCTTCTGTCACCTGGCTTCGTTATGTTGACGACATTCTCATCATAACTCCCAGACGCTTCAACGTTCAAGCTCTCCAACACGAACTCAACCAGGTTGAGCCATCAATCCAGTTTACACTAGAAGAAGAAGTCGACAATACTCTTCCTTTCCTTGATGTTCTTCTCTGCAAAGCTGACCATGAACTTCGTTTTAAAGTCTATCGAAAACCTACCAATCAACACGATCTTCTCCACTTCTACTCTCACCACGACACCAAAATTAAACGTGGTGTAATTATAGGCTTTTCCTGCGCGCACTCAGAATCTGCAGCAGTGAGTTCCTTGAAGAAGAATGCTCCCTCATTGAACAAGTTTTTCCAAACTTCACTATCCTCGTCACTTCATTAGAGACTGCAGACGACGGGCATTAAACATCTTCAACACACCCAGAGAAGACACTGCTGAGAAGAGATACATAGTCCTTCCCACCAACTCCATTTCCAAACAAGTTTCCAACATTTTTCTAAGACCTCATTCCGAGTATCCACCTCCACATCCACCACCATTAAGGACATTACCAGTAACAGACAGGAAAAGCTTCAATCCACGGCAGGGTATACACAATCCCTTGTAATGGCTGCAGCAAATTATACGTTGGCGAAACATCCAGAGACCTACAAACACGCATTTCAGAACACCAGTACGCAGGCAGATCTGACGACTCAAGAAATGCCTGTGTTCAACACCGAAATTTACACAACCATTTAATCAACTACAGAAACGCAAGACTCATCGCCAGAGAAGACAACACGCAATACCGAAGAATCCTAGAATCATCACTCATCTGTATATCCAACAACTTCAACCAGAACAACGGCTTCTACAACATAGCTGAACCTATTGCCAAGAAACTTCTTCAACGCTATCCCACCTAGAACTCAAGAATGGTACACTGCAGGTCCTTTAAGTCACACTATGTTTTTAACTATCACACTACTTTTTAAGACTCACATGCAGCTTTCTCCACCTGACCCAGCATTCTCCACCTGACTGTACCCTATATATATCTCCATGTTGCTCATTTTCCAGGTAGATCTGTCTGTGACTCGATAAAGCCCACTGCGTGGGCGAAACGTTGTCAATAAAGGATCACATTATACTGCTTATGTGTTTATTTTTCCATGGTAACAGGGGTCGATTCACAGCTCCTGGACCCTCACTTGTTCCTGTGCTTAATCCTTCTTAGCCTTTTGGACACTGCCATACCTATTCTTAAAACTATGTTTGGCGCCTGCCTACACGTTCAGAGTGAGTGTTTTTGCTAGCAAAAACACTCACTCTGAATGTGTTTTCTTAGATTTCATCCGTTTTTTTGCAACATTGCAAACTCCTGATGCTGTGTTGATTGCAACACGAAAGGCCTAGAGCTATCATTCAAGTCCCTTCTTGGTTGTTTTGCATATTGTATTGCTTGTTCGCGATTTTTGCATATATATATATTATATATATATATATATATATATATATATATATATATATATATAATCTGTTAATGATTGTGAAGGAGCATTGGTTACAGAGGTTATATGCTCGGCGATATGCTCGGCACTATGTTCACCCCCTAGACTTCCACCTTGAGCGAGATGCAGTGTCTGTCCCCAGAGTCTATATCGAGTTTCCGTTTTTAAAGAGCGTGCACGTTAATGCATGCGCGCGCGTATGCGCGTTTATGTGCGTATGCGTGCGCGCGCATGACCCAAAAAGACTTTCCTGCTAAAAATACGCTGACACGACCACTAATACAACAGTGAAGCCTTGACTGTTGTGTCCAACACTACCAGCTGCCTTCCCAGTACCACCAACACTAGCAACTGCCTTCCCAGTACCACTAACACTACCAACTGTCTTCCCAGTACCACTAACACTACCAACTGTCTTCCCAGTACCACCAACACTACCAGCTGCCTTCCCAGTACCACCAACACTACCAGCTGCCTTCCCAGTACCACTAACACTACCAACTGTCTTCCCAGTACCACCAACACTACCAGCTGCCTTCCCAGTACCACTAACACTACCAGCTGCCTTCCCAGCACCACTAACACTACCAAATGTCTTCCCAGTACCACCAACACTACCAGCTGCCTTCCCAGTACCACTAACACTACCAGCTGCCTTCGCAGCACCACTAACACTACCAAATGTCTTCCCAATACCGTCAACACTACCAGCTGCTTTCCCAGTGCCACGAAATGGGTCAATAATTTATCAGAGCGGCACGTGACTGCACCAGCAGTTAGCAACACTGGTGCACGCCCCCCCCTTGATGCATCATGGCACCTCCCCCTCTGTGAGTGGGTTGCATTATGGCACCTTCCTCCCCTCCTCCGTGAGGAGATTCATCATGGCACCTCCCACCCCTCTGTGGGTGGGTTGCATCATGGCACCTCCCCCTCCTCCGTGAGGGGATGCATCATGGCACCTTCCCCCTCCGCTCCCCGGGGAAGGGGTGGCCTTACAACCGCTCACGCCACCACCGGAGACTACCGCCAGACAGACTTCAGCGTACGTAGACATGAAACTCGAGGTGAAGGGATCAATGCGTCACTGTCAGCAGAGGGAGTGTGAGCATTTGTGCTCTGAGGCATCAGACTGAAGCAGGATGAGGAGGGAGCCAGCAGGCTGGTGCTGCTGTGCCGTATGTCAAGACTTTTTGAAAGCTGGGTGTGGCTTGTAGCCCGCTGGAGAGGATGGGTCGCAACACTGCGCTGGGTACTGCAATCATGGCTTGTATTACCTGGGATTAGTCTTGCATGTATGTATACCTGGAGTATACCTGGAGAGGGTTTAGTGGTCAACTTCCCGCGGCCCGGTCTGTGACCAGGCCTCATGGTGGATCAGGGCCTGATCAACCAGGCTGTTACTGTTGGCCGCACGAAAACCTACGTACGAACCACAGCCCGGCTGATCAGGTACTGACGTACATACGTACGTGTGTTTTTTAAACCTACTGGCGACAAATACGCCACCTGGCTGACAGACAACCATCGAACCTGCAACTCGACCTGGCTGACAGACGGCCATTAAGGTTACCACTCAGCTACCAACTTTCATTTCCTCAACACCAGTTCCTTAAGCAGGTGGTACTCGCCTTACACTGCAACACTCAACGTATCCACGGACCGCACCTCACGAGTCCATCATCCACGGACAGCACCTCACGAGTCCATCATCCACGGACAGCACCTCACGAGTCCATCATCCACGGACAGCACCTCACGAGTCCATCATCCACGGACCGCACCTCACGAGTCCATCATCCACGGACAGCACCTCACGAGTCCATCATCCACGGACAGCACCTCACGAGTCCATCATCACGGACAGCACTACGAGTCATCATCACGGACAGCACCTCACGAGTCCATCCACGGACAGCACCTCACGAGTCCATCATCCACGGACAGCACCTCACGAGTCCATCATCCACGGACAGCACCTCACGAGTCCATCATCCACGGACAGCACCTCACGAGTCCATCATCCACGGACAGCACCTCACGAGTCCATCATCCACGGACATCACCTCACGAGTCCATCATCCACGGACATCACCTCACGAGTCCATCATCCACGGACATCACCTCACGAGTCCATCATCCACGGACCGCACCTCACGAGTCCATCATCCACGGACAGCACCTCACGAGTCCATCATCCACGGACATGCATCCTCACGAGTCCATCATCCACGTACCGCACCTCACGAGTCCATCATCCACGTACCGCACCTCACGAGTCCATCATCCACGGACAGCACCTCACGAGTCCATCATCCACGGACAGCACCTCACGAGTCCATCATCCACGGACAGCACCTCACGAGTCCATCATCCACGGACAGCACCTCACGAGTCCATCATCCACGGACAGCACCTCACGAGTCCATCATCCACGGACAGCAACCTCACGAGTCCATCATCCACGGACGCACCTCACGAGTCCATCATCCACGGACATCACCTCACGAGTCCATCATCCACGGACCGCACCTCACGAGTCCATCATCCACGGACAGCACCTCACGAGTCCATCATCACGACGCACTCACGAGTCCATCATCCACGTACCGCACTCACGAGTCCATCATCCACGGACAGCACTCACGAGTCCATCATCCACGACAGCACCTCACGAGTCCATCATCACGGACAGACCTCACGAGTCCATCATCCACGGACAGCACCTCACGAGTCCATCATCCACGGACAGCACCTCACGAGTCCATCATCACGGACAGCACCTCACGAGTCATCACACGGACGATCAGAATCCTATCCATTCAGAGTACAAGCACTCACAGAACCATCATCCAGGTCAGCAAGTGGGAGAATGATACTCAAGTTCAAGATCCGACGATCGAAGAACGCCTTGTTCAAGAGTCACTCACCAGCATCAAGGAACCTTCCTTGTTCAGAGTCACTACCAGCATCAAGGAACCTTCCTTGTTCAAGAGTCACTCACCAGCATCAAGGAACCTTCCTTGTTCAAGAGTCACTCACCAGCATCAAGGAACCTTCCTTGTTCAAGAGTCACTCACCAGCATCAAGGAACCTTCCTTGTTCAAGAGTCACTCACCAGCATCAAGGAACCTTCCTTGTTCAAGAGTCACTCACCAACATCAAGGAACCTTCCTTGTTCAAGAGTCACTCACCAACATCAAGGAACCTTCCTTGTTCAAGAGTCACTCACCAACATCAAGGAACCTTCCTTGTTCAAGAGTCACTCACCAGCATCAAGGAACCTTCCTTGTTCAAGAGTCACTCACCAGCATCAAGGAACCTTCCTTGTTCAAGAGTCACTCACCAGCATCAAGGAATCTTCCTTGTTCAAGAGTCACTCACCAACATCAAGGAACCTTCCTTGTTCAAGAGTCACTCACCAGCATCAAGGAACCTTCCTTGTTCAAGAGTCACTCACCAACATCAAGGAACCTTCCTTGTTCAAGAGTCACTCACCAACATCAAGGAACCTTCCTTGTTCAAGAGTCACTCACCAGCATCAAGGAACCTTCCTTGTTCAAGAGTCACTCACCAGCATCAAGGAACCTTCCTTGTTCAAGAGTCACTCACCAGCATCAAGGAACCTTCCTTGTTCAAGAGTCACTCACCAACATCAAGGAACCTTCCTTGTTCAAGAGTCACTCACCAACATCAAGGAACCTCCCTTGTTCAAGAGTCACTCACCAGCATCAAGGAACCTTCCTTGTTCAAGAATCACTCACCAACATCAAGGAACCTTCCATGTTCAAGAGTCACTCACCAGCATCAAGGAACCTTCCTTGTTCAAGAGTCACTCACCAGCATCAAGGAACCTTCCTTGTTCAAGAGTCACTCACCAGCATCAAGGAACCTTCCTTGTTCAAGAGTCACTCACCAGCATCAAGGAACCTTCCTTGTTCAAGAGTCACTCACCAACATCAAGGAACCTTCCTTGTTCAAGAGTCACTCAAAAGCATCAAGGAACCTTCCTTGTTCAAGAGTCACTCACCAGCATCAAGGAACCTTCCTTGTTCAAGAGTCACTCACCAGCATCAAGGAACCTTCCTTGTTCAAGAGTCACTCACCAGCATCAAGGATCTTCCTTGTTCAAGAGTCACTCACCAGCATCAAGGATCCTTCCTTGTTCAAGAGTCACTCACCAGCATCAAGGAACCTTCGTTGTTCAAGAGTCACTCACCAGCATCAAGGAACCTTCCTTGTTCAAGAGTCACTCACCAGCATCAAGGAACCTTCCTTGTTCAAGAGTCACTCACCAACATCAAGGAACCTTCCTTGTTCAAGAGTCACTCACCAGCATCAAGGAACCTTTCTTGTTCAAGAGTCACTCACCAACATCAAGGAACCTTCCTTGTTCAAGAGTCACTCACCAGCATCAAGGAACCTTCCTTGTTCAAGAGTCACCAGCATCAAAGAACCTTCCTTGTTCAAGAGTCACTCACCAGCATCAAGGAACCTTTCTTGTTCAAGAGTCACTCACCAACATCAAGGAACCTTCCTTGTTCAAGAGTCACTCACCAGCATCAAGGAACCTTTCTTGTTCAAGAGTCACTCACCAGTATCAAGGAACCTTCCTTGTTCAAGAGTCACTCACCAGCATCAAGGAACCTTCCTTGTTCAAGAGTCACCAGCATCAAAGAACCTTCCTTGTTCAAGAGTCACTCACCAGCATCAAGGAACCTTCCTTGATAGTTTATGCTGACACAGTTGTAGACAACAGCTGAACAAATATCATAAACACTACTAAAAAGCATTTAATAAAAAGTATAGAGTTTTTTTTAAATATATTAAAACATGACATTAGTCATAATTTATTAATCGCTCCATGACAAAAAGCCAGTCAAAATTTCTTTATAAAAAAAGGGAAGGGAATGGGGGGGCGGTGTCCAAAAACCAAGCATCAGGAAAATTATAATCATAACTAAGCTCTAAATCCACCAGGGTCATACAGCGCTGCAGGGTAGGGTATGTGATCCGTGACCTGACCTGAAACTAGCGGTGAGGAGTGCTGAAGGAAGTATGATGAAGGTAGGAGGGGCAGTCAAGGAGGAACGTCGAGGGTCTAGTAACATGGCCGCATGTACACGCAACACTATCTCGGGTGTTTAGTACTGGGGAGTAGGATATTCTTTAGGAATTTAGTTTCCAAAATCCTCCACGTACTGTACACATTGCTCAAGAAACAGGCAAGTGTGTTTTGCTGGGTGGTGTACCAAGCTTATGGAAGAAACTTAAGGGACATAAATTTGCAGTCGTCCATGTATGGTATAACTTCAATGACGGAGCTACAGAAGGGAATTAAACTGCAGGATTTATACAACACTTTGATAAATGAGGTGATTCAGCAGACTGTAACTACCTCTCAGGCTCAAGCTCACGCTGACTAGCTCACTCAGAAATGGAAATCACATGGACTTAATATTTTCATATTATTTTTATATTTTTATTAACTGATGTCATGCGTTAATTAAAATGGCATGGAAAGATTGTCCTAAACTTTCCCAGAGGTCTCTAAAGGCACCCCTAAATGTCTCTAAACCAGTACTGCTTAACTTTTGGGTCACGTCCCCTGTCACAATTGGTCACTTCCCCGTCCTCCCCCCACCTCCTTCATTCACATAAATTTCTAAATACAAATATTGAGAAACTAGTTTTCAATCCATTTCTAACTATTAAAAAGGGTGTTTAAGGAACAAATCACAAACACACAATATATTTATTTCTCGTTTGGGTTCGGCGCCTTCCCCAGGAAATTACTGATGGCCCCCTTGGGGGAGGGGGAAGGCGAGCCACTCCTGTTAAGAACCGCTGCTCTAAACCATCGTTATATCGAAAATGCCGAAGCCATCACCAATATTATAATCAAAACTAAGCGCTAAACCCAAGTAAACTCACCAGTACAAGTGGTAGACAGACAACAGCCACAAGTCAGACAGTGGCTGGAGCTACGGACCAGCTGTGTGCGCCTCAGTCAACCCACATAATATTTTTTAATTAAACAAAATTGGATCCATCATCGGTGTGGCTGCTACTCTGTGTTATGTGACAGTTATAGTGAACAAAAGCTAGTTGTTTCCCTGTCATCTTCCATCACCAGGGATGATGTTGAAATGTGTCAGTCTGAGATGAGGGAATTGAGTAGGACATTAAGGATATTGTCAAATATTCCAGTAAGGGTTCATCAGCTAAGCCAGCTTCAAAAGTCTCGTTACAGCAGAGCTGGAGTTACTATCACTTGGAAATTACCATTTCCCAGTGCCACCTGACGTTGAATGATGGTGATATTAGGATATTACTAAACTCATGGGGGTTATATATATATGGTGAAATAAGAGAACCAAACACTTACACTCAGTGGCCACTTTATTAGGAACAACTGTTCGTTAATACAAATATCTAATCAGCCAATCACGTGGCAGCACCTCGGTGCCTAAAAGCATACAGTCATGGTCAAGAGGTTCAGTTGTCGTTCAGACCAAATATCAGAATGGGGAAGAAATGTGATCTAAGTGACTTTAACCATGGAATGATTGTTGGTGCCAGACAGACGGGGTGGTTTGAGTATCTCAGCAATTGTTGATCTAAGATTTTCACACACAACAGTCTCTAAGAGTTTACAGAGAATGGTGTGAAAGAGCGGCAGATCTATGAGCGAAAACACCTTGTTAATGAGAGATGTCAGAGGAGAATGGCCAGACCGGTTCAAGCTGACAGGAAGGCGATAGTAAATCAAATTACCACGTGTTACAGCAATAGTATGCAGACCATCTCTGAATGCACAACACTTCGAATCTTGAAGTGGATTGGTGCAGCAGCAGAAGACTACACCAGGTTCCACTCCTGTCAGCTAAGAACAGGAAACCGAAGCTACAGTGGGCACAGGCTCACTAAAACTAGATAGTTAAAGACTGGAAAAACGTCGCCTGGGCTGACGAATAACGCCTGCTGCGACATGCATATAGCAGGGTCGGAATTATCGTAAGTCTTTGGGATGTGGTGGAACGGGAAATTCTCATCATGAATGTACAGCAGACAAATCAAGTGCATGATGCTATTATGTCCACATAAACCAGGATTCCTAAGAAATGTTTCCAGCACCTTGTTGAATCCATGACAAAGGGAGGCCTATTCTAGTACTAGAAGGGTGTACCTAATAAAGTGGCCACCGAATATATTTCTTGTGCAACAATGAGTCACTTGGTGTGCAGGACGCACCCGGTCCACCACTTCCCAGGGACATAATACTGTACGCGGCTCCGCACAGAGGTACACCATAGCTAGTTTTTTATCTGTGGATGTCATGAAGTCCTCCACCAGGAGTGTAAACAGGTGACACCATCAAAGGTAACACGTTACAAAATAAGTGTTTATGCTAATGTTTTGTTCCTAGCTTAACGTGGGAGCAAGACACTGATCTTACTCAACCCGTCAGAAACATGAGAGCAAGACACAGCTATTACTCAACCCGTCATAAAATAGACTTCAATAATTTATGAGCAGCTGATCCCACTAATTATCGGCCTGAATGCATTACTCGCTATATTACTTGCAATAAATACTTTTGTATATCCAGGCACATGTTATGTGGGGAATGAACATGTAAAATATACCCGTGTAGGATATATCCTCGTTGCATACGATTTATGAAAGATACGTTAACTTGTGTGTGAATTATACGTAGGTATACAGGTGAAGAGTACGAATCAGTTCGTGCCAGCCTGAGGGCGTGGCTGGTGTTCGTGCCAGCCTGAGGGCGTGGCTGGTGTTCGTGCCAGCCTGAGGGCGTGGCTGCTGTTCGTGCCAGCCTGAGGGCGTGGCTGCTGTTCGTGCCAGCCTGAGGGCGTGGCTGCTGTTCGTGCCAGCCTGAGGGCGTGGCTGCTGTTCGTGCCAGCCTGAGGGCGTGGCTGCTGTTCGTGCCAGCCTGAGGGCGTGGCTGGTGTTCGTGCCAGCCTGAGGGCGTGGCTGGTGCTCGTGCCAGCCTGAGGGCGTGGCTGGTGTTCGTGCTTCGTGCAGTTCTCTCTCAGTCTGCCATTATGTATTACCACATACTGAGCATACTTGACCTTTTTCCCATTTTATTTTGGTTAGTCAGTATGAGGTAATGCGTTATGTTTGGCAAAGTTTTCTAGTCGTATACGTCGCTGAAGGCGTTCCTCTCACCTTTATACCAGCGAGTTTCACCTTACAGCTTAGATAAACAACTGGAAAATATACTTAACTTACCACGCTGGAGTAGCAATACTGGAACCCCTCCCTCCCCCAACACACACACACACGGGTTGTGTTTACCTAACTTTAATCAGACTTTTTACACAGTTGAATTTAAAGGCTAACACATGTCAGACTATCTGTGCTCACCTCAAAGTCCAGCTCTACCTGAGGCATACCAACCACTTCCCAGGATAGTCGTCTGGGGAAATAAATGTGCTGTTATAGGACATAAAAAAAGATCATGTGAAAAAGATATTCTGAGTATATATTAACCTGCAAATTATAGGAATTTGGAGTCATGTTTGTCGTCTATTGATGCCATACCTTTGATGAGTTTCGAGAGTCTTTCTACTCCCGGAGCCCGGCCATGGGCCAGGTTCGTCTAGTGCTTGCCTGGTCAACCCGGCTGTTGCTGCTGGTGCCCCGCTGCCCCACATATCTATCACAGCCTGATTGATCTGGCACCTGGTGAAGATACTTCTCCAGTTTTCTCTTGAAGACTTCTACACTTGTTCCAGCCGGGGTTCTGATATCTTCTGGTAAGAGATTGAATAGTCTGGGGCCACGAATGTTGGTACAGTGTTCCCTTATAGTGGGAAGTGCTTTGTAACGATTTTAGTGAGTTAGTAACACATACTAGTGAGTTAGTAACACATACTAGTGAGTTAGTAACACATACTAGTGAGCTAGTAACACATACTAGTGAGCTAGTAACACATACTAGTGAGCTAGTAACACATACTAGTGAGCTAGTAACACATACTAGTGAGCTAGTAACACATACTAGTGAGTTAGTAACACATACTAGTGAGTTAGTAACACATACTAGTGAGTTAGAACACATACTAGTGAGTTAGCAACACATACTAGTGAGTTAGCAACACATACTAGTGAGTTAGCAACACATACTAGTGAGTTAGCAACACATACTAGTGAGTTAGTAACACATACTAGTGAGTTAGCAACACATACTAGTGAGTTAGCAACACATACTAGTGAGTTAGCAACACATACTAGTGAGTTAGTAACACATACTAGTGAGTTAGCAACACATACTAGTGAGTTAGCAACACATACTAGTGAGTTAGCAACACATACTAGTGAGTTAGCAACACATACTAGTGAGTTAGCAACACATACTAGTGAGTTAGTAACACATACTAGTGAGTTAGCAACACATACTAGTGAGTTAGCAACACATACTAGTGAGTTAGCAACACATACTAGTGAGTTAGCAACACATACTAGTGAGTTAGCAACACATACTAGTGAGTTAGCAACACATACTAGTGAGTTAGTAACACATACTAGTGAGTTAGTAACACATACTAGTGAGTTAGCAACACATACTTTGGGAGGAAAATGTGAAAATCAAGCGCAAAATCTTTTGAAGCTGCGAACACAAGTGTTTATTTAGTAGTGAAGACAGAAGTCAGTGTGTAGAGTAGTGTCAACAATCAAACCTTCATTATACAATACTATAATGAACATTATCCATTGGTCTCACAACCTAGTTGTCTTTCAAACATTATACAGAAAATTAGCCCACTTTTCTTTCAGTCCAGACACCTTTTGTTTACTTTATAATTTTTTTGCAGCCTAGCATCTCTAGCACGCACACGCACGCACGCACATGTACGCACACGCACATACGCACACGCACACGCGCGTGCGCACACAAAACTCAGGGAGCAGGAAGAGGGTGGACCTAGTAGCGATCAGTGAAGAGGCGGGGCCAGGAGCTATGAATCGACCATCGACCCCTGCAAATCACAAATAGGTGTGCGCGCGCGTGCGTGTGCACACACCTCGAGCAAACACTGAACAGTTTCATCAGCACTACACACTACACACTACACACTACACACTACACACTACACACTACACACTACACACTACACACTACACACTACACACTACACACTACACACTACACACTACACACACTACACACTTACCAAAGCTTTATTCTTACCCCACATTTTTTTTACCCCTTTATAATTTTTCCTCTTTTTAATACTTTTTGCATCACATCTCTAACACACACACACACACACACACACACACACACACACACTGGAGGACAGGAGGGTTAGGGGAGACATGATAACGATATACAAAATATTGCGTGGAATAGATAAGGTGGACAGAGACAGGATGTTCCAGAGAGGGGACACAGAAACAAGGGGTCACAATTGGAAGTTGAAGACTCAGACGAGTCAAACGGATGTTAGGAAGTATTTCTTCAGTCATAGAGTTGTCAGGAAGTGGAATAGTCTAGCAAGTGATGTAGTGGAGGCAGGAACCATACATAGCTTTAAGACGAGGTATGATAAAGCTCATGGAGCAGGGAGAGAGAGGACCCAGTAGCGGTCAGTGAAGAGGCGGGTCCAGGAGCTAAGTCTCGACCTCTGCAACCACAATTAGGTGAATTAGGTGAGTACATCTTATGCAATACTTTCTGAAATCTTTCAAGGGTTTTAATACTATATATTGTACTGGACTTTTTTATCCCTACTGTCCATTTCCTTCCTTGCCTTGTATATGCTGAAGGAAATAATATACAAGTTATTGTTGAAGAGACGAGTCAGCTGTAGATGTTAAGAGAACAATGAAAGCTTAGAAAGCTTAACAGTGTTCCATTGTTGCTGAAAAACTCCCTATTTTATAATACTATTAAGAATGAGAACAATCATGTCAACAATCTCATACATAATGTTGGGGAATAATACTGAACGTGTCTAGAGAGGATATTATTGTGGGGGAGCGGTAAAGCCGTAGGGATTATAAAGCGCCTGTGGGGAGGGTGGGGGGATGGAAGCCTCAAATCAGGGAACTGGAGCACAGATCCAATTCCCTAGAACAAGAGCCCCTCACCAGCAACAAGGAACCTCCCTTGAGAGGATACATCTACCAAGGTTACACTTGTAGAATTCAAGTTTCCGCTCGGAGGAGGAATTAACATCCAACCCGAACTATGTACCACGGGACGAGCTAGGTGCTCTTGACACTTGTACTGATCACACACACATTCATGGGGTCAAGTCAGCCAGCACTGTAAGGAAACCCACGACGAATGTGAACGTTAAGAACAATATTTGCTGATATATAACCATGGAATCCATTCTCCCAAGAAAATAAGAGAAACTGACTACTGCACGACGCCAGAGGTTCTGTGGTCCTAGAAACTGTTGTCCCAAAAAGACAAAAGTCATATTTTATGCGACTGTGTATCATGTATACATTAAATAAACACTGTTATAATTACGAAGCAATTTTCCATACTCTAAATTTAGAACATAGATCTGCTGTTTATTCGTATATAATGTCCAGTGCTGCATCATTTAAATACAATTGTATATAAGTATGCATTTGAAGGAGCTGGAAAGAAAATTTTGTGCCACTTCAATTATATATATTATTTGTGTGTAGTTTATACCGCTTTCTAAACTTACTTTCTCGTGAGTGATTTGTAAAGCAAGATTTTCAATTAAAAAAAAAGATAGTTGCATTATCGGATTCATATATAGGCAGGCCCCACTTTACAGCGCTTCGCTTTACAGCGTTTTTCACTTATATCTATTCTTCATTTAGTCACACTTTTTACAATATATTCACCACTAAGGACTAAATATTTTAAGGTAAGTAATGTATGTATTTTATATGCCTAGCTCTATTGCTCATTTAATATATATGATAGCGCAAACCTGTTATCAGGCTTTTATATGCATTTGAAAGTGAAAAAAAAAGGGTCTATGCTTCGGTTTACAGCAGTAGCCTGGAACGTAACCTGGTGTACAAGCGGGGCCCGCCTATAAACGCATATATTGATTGTGCTGTTGTAATCTGTGAGAAGAAAAACGTCACAGAAATGCTTTAACCTGGAAAATAAGCATTACTTTCCTTTACATCCCAGACACGTATCTTCCCCGTCCCTGGAGAAACTTGCATTCGTGTCGATTACAGTCGTGTAGAACTTTGATAAAACTTACCGTTATATTAATTTGCTGTTTATACATGAGGCTATTTATCATTTTTTTTTTCATTATATAAAAAAATTTCCTCCCCAGATGACTATACGACTGAACATTGCAGTAACACCCAGTCACCTGTCACCTGTCGAATTTAAGGTGAAGATACGAACCTGACTCTCAACTTACACCAGGGCAGAGAGGGGCAGCCAGTGAGAGACTTGCACGCAAGTCTCTCCTTGCCTGCGAATCGAACCTGGGTCCCTTCGGGTGTGAGCCGGACACCACCTGCTGAACTTCAGGTTACCTGCTGATGCACTGTCATTTTAATCCCCAACACTAAATTGTTGCCAATCACTGCAGTACCCACAAGCCATACAATCACTGCCCTAGTATCCACAAGCCATGCAATCACTGCTCTAGTACCCACAAGCCATACAATCATTGCCCTAGTACCCACAAGCCATACAATCACTGCCCTAGTACACATAAGCCATACAATCACTGCCCTAGTACCCACAAGCCATACAATCACTGCCCTAGTACACATAAGCCATACAATCACTGCCCTAGTACCCACAAGCCATACAATCACTGCCCTAGTACCCACAAGCCATACAATCACTGCCCTAGTACCCACAAGCCATGCAATCACTGCTCTAGTACCCACAAGCCATACAATCATTGCCCTAGTACCCACAAGCCATACAATCACTGCCCTAGTACACATAAGCCATACAATCACTGCCCTAGTACACATAAGCCATACAATCACTGCCCTAGTACCCACAAGCCATACAATCACTGCCCTAGTACCCACAAGCCATACAATCACTGCCCTAGTACACATAAGACATACAATCACTGCTCTAGTATCCACAAGCCATACAATCATTGCCCTAGTACCCACAAGCCATACAATCACTGCCCTAGTACACACAAGACATTCACTCCCTCACCATGTACACACAAGACATACACTCCCTCTCCATGTACACACAAGACATACACTCCCTCTCCATGTACACACAAGACATACACTCCCTCTCCATGTACACACAAGACATACACTCCCTCTCCATGTACACACAAGACATACACTCCCTCACCATGTACACACAAGACATACACTCCCTCACCATGTACACACAAGACATACACTCCCTCACCATGTACACACAAGACATACACTCCTCTCCATGTACACACAAGACATACACTCCCTCCCATGTACACACAAGACATACACTCCTCTCCATGTACACACAAGACATACACTCCCTCTCCATGTACACACAAGACATACACTCCCTCCCATGTACACACAAGACATACACTCCCTCTCCATGTACACACAAGACATACACTCCTCTCCATGTACACACAAGACATACACTCCTCTCCATGTACACACAAGACATACACTCCTCTCCATGTACACACAAGACATACACTCCCTCTCCATGTACACACAAGACATACACTCCTCTCCATGTACACACAAGACATACACTCCTCACCATGTACACACAAGACATACACTCCCTCACCATGTACACACAAGACATACACTCCCTCACCATGTACACACAAGACATACACTCCCTCTTCACGTACACACAAGACATACACTCCCTCACCATGTACACACAAGACATACACTCCCTCTTCACGTACACACAAGACATACACTCCCTCACCATGTACACACAAGACATACACTCCCTCACCATGTACACACAAGACATACACTCCCTCTCCATGTACACACAAGACATACACTCCCTCACCATGTACACACAAGACATACACTCCCTCTCCATGTACACACAAGACATACACTCCCTCACCATGTACACACAAGACATACACTCCCTCTCCATGTACACACAAGACATACACTCCCTCTCCATGTACACACAAGACATACACTCCCTCTTCACGTACACACACAAGACGTGTAGGCAGTCATGGACACGTTTATTTCACATTAAAAATTCTGCAGTGTTGATGCCTGAACAGATGGTAATATAAATGAAAAAACTTTTAACTCAGCTGACTGTTGTACCATGTGATGTTGCTCCCCTCCGTACCCCCCTTACTTCCTTCTCATCCCACACTTCCTTTCTACCATAATCCAACTTTCAATTCACCTGCAATCCGCAATTCCTTTCCGTCATAACTTGCCCTTCCTCGCCACTACTGTTCCAGCCATCCCTGTACCATCCCTCGCCACTACTGTTCCAGCCATCCCTGTACCATCCCTCGCCACTACTGTTCCAGCCATCCCTGTACCATCCCTCGCCACTACTGTTCCAGCCATCCCTGTACCATCCCTCGCCACTACTGTTCCAGCCATCCCTGTCCATCCCTCCCACTACTGTTCCAGCCATCCCTGTACCATCCCTCCCACTACTGTTCCAGCCATCCCTGTACCATCCCTCGCCACTACTGTTCCAGCCATCCTGTGCCATCCTCACCACTACTGTTCAGCCATCCCTGTACCATCCCTCACCACTACTGTTCCAGCCATCCCTGTACCATCCCTCCCACTCTGTTCCACACTCCCTGTCCATCCCTCCCATCTGTTTCGCTCATCCCTGTACCATCGCTCACTACTGTTCCAGCCATCCCTGTACCATCCTCCCACTACTGTTCCACCTCTGTCATCCCTCACCACTACTGTTCCAGCCATCCCTGTACCATCCTCGCCACTACTGTTCCAGCCATCCCTGTGCCATCCCTCGCCACTACTGTTCCAGCCATCCCTGTGCCATCCCATCCACTACTGTTCCAGCCATCCCTGTACCATCCCTCCCACTCTGTTCCAGCCATCCTGTACCATCCCTCGCCACTACTGTTCCAGCCATCCCTGTACCATCCCTCGCCACTACTGTTCCAGCCATCCCTGTACCATCCTCGCCACTCTGTTCCAGCCATCCCTGTACCATCCCTCGCCACTACTGTTCCAGCCATCCCTGTACCATCCCTCCCACTACTGTTCAGCCATTGTACATCCTCGCACTACTGTTCCAGCCATTGTACCATCCCTCGCCACTCTGTTCCAGCCATCCTGTACCATCCCTCGCCACTACTGTTCCAGCCATCCCTGTACCATCCTCGCCACTACTGTTCCAGCCATCCCTGTACCATCCCTCACCACTACTGTTCCAGCCATCCCTGTACCATCCCTCGCCACTCTGTTCCAGCCATCCCTGTACCATCTCACTACTGTTCCAGCCATCCCTGTACCATCCCTGCCATACTGTTCCACCATCCGTACCCCTCCACTACTGTTCAGCCATCCCTGTACCATCCTCCACTACTTTCAGATCCCTGTACCATCCTCGCCACTACTTTCCAGCCATCTGTACCATCCTCCCACTACTGTTCCAGCCATCCTTCCATCCTCACTACTGTTCCAGCCATCCCTGTACCATCCTCCCACTACTGTTCCAGCATCCCTGTACCATCCCTCGCCACTACTGTTCCACCATCCCTGTACCATCCTCGCCACTACTGTTCCAGCCATCCCTGTACCATCCCTCGCCACTACTGTTCCAGCCATCCCTGTACCATCCTCCCACTACTGTTCCAGCCATCCCTGTACCATCCTCCACTACTGTTCCAGCCATCCCTGTACCATCCTCGCCACTACTGTTCAGCCATCCCTGTACCATCCCTCCCACTACTGTTCCAGCCATCCTGTCCATCCTCGCCACTACTGTTCCAGCCATCCCTGTACCATCCCTCGCCACTACTGTTCCAGCCATCCCTGTACCATCCTCGCCACTACTGTTCCAGCCATCCTGTACCATCCTCGCCACTACTGTTCCAGCCATCCCTGTACCATCCTCCCACTACTGTTCCAGCCATCCTGTACCATCCTCGCCACTACTGTTCCAGCCATCCCTGTACCATCCTCGCCACTACTGTTCCAGCCATCCCTGTACCATCCCTCGCCACTACTGTTCCAGCCATCCCTGTACCATCCCTCACCACTACTGTTCCAGCCATCCCTGTACCATCCCTCCCACTACTGTTCCAGCCATCCCTGTACCATCCCTCGCCACTACTGTTCCAGCCATCCCTGTACCATCCCTCGCCACTACTGTTCCAGCCATCCCTGTACCATCCTCGCCACTACTGTTCCAGCCATCCTGACCATCCTCCCACTACTGTTCCAGCCATCCCTGTACCATCCCTCGCCACTACTGTTCCAGCCATCCCTGTACCATCCCTCGCCACTACTGTTCCAGCCATCCCTGTACCATCCCTCGCCACTACTGTTCCAGCCATCCTGTACCATCCCTCGCCACTACTGTTCCAGCCATCCCTGTACCATCCCTCCCACTACTGTTCCAGCCATCCCTGTACCATCCTCCCACTACTGTTCCAGCCATCCCTGTACCATCCCTCGCCACTACTGTTCCAGCCATCCCTGTACCATCCTCCCACTACTGTTCCAGCCATCCCTGTACCATCCCTCCCACTACTGTTCCAGCCATCCTGTACATCCTCGACTATTCCACATCCCTGCCATCTCGCCACTACTGTTCCAGCCATCCCTGTACCATCCCTCACCACTACTGTTCCAGCCATCCCTGTACCATCCTCCCACTACTGTTCCAGCCATCCCTGTACCATCCCTCACCACTACTGTTCCAGCCATCCCTGTACCATCCCTCGCCACTACTGTTCCAGCCATCCCTGTACCATCCCTCGCCACTACTGTTCCAGCCATCCCTGTACCATCCCTCCCACTACTGTTCCAGCCATCCCTGTACCATCCTCACCACTACTGTTCCAGCCATCCTGTACCATCCCTCGCCACTACTGTTCCAGCCATCCCTGTACCATCCCTCGCCACTACTGTTCCAGCCATCCCTGTACCATCCTCGCCACTACTGTTCCAGCCATCCCTGTACCATCCCTCCCACTACTGTTCCAGCCATCCCTGTACCATCCCTCCCACTACTGTTCCAGCCATCCCTGTACCATCCCTCGCCACTACTGTTCCAGCCATCCCTGTACCATCCCTCGCCACTACTGTTCCAGCCATCCCTGTACCATCCTCGCCACTACTGTTCCAGCCATCCCTGTACCATCCTCGCCTACTGTTCCAGCCATCCTGTACCATCCCTCACCACTACTGTTCCAGCCATCCCTGTACCATCCCTCCCACTACTGTTCCAGCCATCCCTGTACCATCCCTCGCCACTACTGTTCCAGCCATCCCTGTACCATCCCTCCCATACTGTTCCAGCCATCCTGTACCATCCCTCCACTATTTCAGCATCCCTGTACCATCCTCCCACTACTGTTCCAGCCATCCTGTACCATCCCTCCCACTACTGTTCCAGCCATCCCTGTACCATCCTCCCACTACTGTTCCAGCCATCCCTGTACCTCCTCCCACTCTTTCCAGCCATCCTGTACCATCCTCACCACTACTGTTCCAGCCATCCTGTACCATCCTCCCACTACTGTTCCAGCCCTCATCCCTCCCCTCTCCACATCCCTGTCCACCTCCCCTCTTCCAGCCACCTGTCCATCCCTCACCATACTTCCACCATCTGTCCACCTCCCACTACTTTCCACCTCCTTCCATCCTGCCACTACTTCCAGCCACTGTCCATCCCTCCCACTCTTCCACCTCCTGCCACCTCCCACACTTCACCATCTGTTCCACCCCCCCATGTCCTCCTCCCATCCTCCACCTCTGTTCCATCCTCCCTTACTCTCGCCACTCCTGTTCCATCCCTCCCACTCTTCCAGCTCCTGTACCATCCTCCACCTCCCCACTCCACCTCCTTACCTCCCACTATGTTCCAGCCATCCCTGTACCATCCCCCACTATTTCCAGCCATCCCTTACCATCCCTCGCCACTACTGTTCCAGCCATCCCTGCCATCCCTCGCCACTACTGTTCCAGCCATCCCTGTACCATCCCTCGCCACTACTGTTCCAGCCATCCCTGTACCATCCCTCACCACTACTGTTCCAGCCATCCCTGTACCATCCCTCGCCACTACTGTTCCAGCCATCCCTGTACCATCCCTCGCCACTACTGTTCCAGCCATCCCTGTACCATCCCTCGCCACTACTGTTCCAGCCATCCCTGTACCATCCCTCGCCACTACTGTTCCAGCCATCCCTGTACCATCCCTCGCCACTACTGTTCCAGCCATCCCTGTACCATCCCTCGCCACTACTGTTCCAGCCATCCCTGTACCATCCCTCCCACTACTGTTCCAGCCATCCCTGTACCATCCCTCCCACTACTGTTCCAGCCATCCCTGTACCATCCCTCGCCACTACTGTTCCAGCCATCCCTGTACCATCCCTCGCCACTACTGTTCCAGCCATCCCTGTACCATCCCTCACCACTACTGTTCCAGCCATCCCTGTACCATCCCTCGCCACTACAGAAAGTGAAGGGCGAAAACAGAGAAGTGAGAAGAAGCGCTAAGCGACAGAGAATGACATAACAAAGGCCAAGACTGAACCAAAACTGCTTCACAGCCACGTCACAAGAAAGATGGAAGTAGAAGACCAGGTAATAAATACCACTGAATGTGGAGGAAGAGAAGAGCTCACGAAAAACGACAGGAAATGAGCAAAGAATTGAATATTATTATAATCAAAATTAAGCGCTACACACACTGTATAGAGATACAGTGAGACCTGGTATAGTGTCACCATGAACTCCGACCTGGTATAGTGTCACCATGAACACCTGTGAGAGGGAGCAAGTAGTCTGAACCACAGAATAACCTTACACACAGCTTGTGTGTACACTTGTACATCATTCACACGGAAGCATGTGTACAGCATGCGTACATCATTCACACTGAACATGTGTGTACATTAGGAGTGTACACAGCATTGCAGTGAAGCGGCGGCACTGTCAACAAGTCTGGCACAGTCAGTAAGTTCACTGAACTTACTGACTGTGCCAGTAATTACTTCTATACTTTAAACTTGCGTTTATTATCTTAAGCAGAAAAAACTTGCTCTATTTTTTTCCGAATCGTGTCCCTCCCTTTTCCCTCACTCCAGCACCCCCTTCCCCTTCCCCTTCCCATCCTCCTCCTCCTTCCTCAGCTCTCTCTTCTCCCTTCCTTACCACTTTTCTTCCTATGTTATATAAACCAGAAACTACCCACTAGGGTGTTGAGAAGGGAGTAAGAGAAGGGAGGAAGAGAAGAGAGGAGAGAAGAGGAGAATAAGAAAGAGAAGTGGTATGTGTATACGTTTAGAAGTGAAGAGATGTGAAGATCACTGTGTTGATGTTACTCAACACTCGTTGCAACAAAAACGAAAATCACCAGCGAGGTTACACAAACACACACGTGCAACACACAAGTGCAACACACACAAGTGCAACACACACACAAGTGCAACACACACACAAGTGAAACTAACAAAAATTAAATTAACCAGTATCAGTTAATCCCTCATGTAAATTAATAATACAACACTGGATTAAAGACTCCCCGAGGAGCCTGCAGGCAGCTCGGTATTGTGACCCACGATGTGGGCAAGAACCCACGTGGGCAAGAATTGGATAGCCTCTGTTTCTACTGCGTGGAGGGAGACTGGCCGGGGACCGCGTGTGTTGAGCGTGACTCAGCATTGAGGATCCTGTACATGGAGGACCTTGTGCCTGGAGGACCCTGAGCATGGAGGATCCTAAGCGTGGAGGACCCTGAGTATGGAGGATCCTGAGCATGGAGGATCCTAAGCGTGGAGGACCCTGAGTATGGAGGATCCTGAGCATGGAGGATCCTAAGCGTGGAGGACCCTGAGTATGGAGGATCCTGTGCCTGGAGGATCCTGAGCGTGGAGGACCCACATTGTGTAGCAAGGAGTGAAGGATGAGAGTGGGAGTGACAGCCGGCAGTCTGAGGTAATACAGCATTGGGGAAATGGGAGAAATTTAATTCCTGTATCAAGAGCCCTTCAACATAAAGATATAGTACCCCTTGAAAGAAGCTGGAGAGAGAGAGAGAGAGAGAGAGAGAGAGAGAGAGAGAGAGAGAGAGAGAGAGAGAGGAGAGAGAGAGAGAGAGAGAGAGCAGGAAGGACTGCATACACTTTCAAGTGAGAACATCAGCATGTGCTGACGTCTGGTGACCCTTGACTCCTGGCCTCGGTGCTAGCTGACACTTCTCGAAGTCAATACCACTGACTGAAGCTGAAGAAGTTTTACCGAATGCAAGTTGCAGACTTGCACTACTGACACCAGCACTAGGTTAGGTAAGTTTGTGTCAGGAAACATTACAAGAGTTTCCTGACTGCTACTTTTCCTAATATACGTGAAGGACCTGTCAGAGGGAACCGAGTCGTGTGTGTTTGCGGATGATTTAAAACTCTATGAGAAGAATAAGAACATAAGAGGACAGTGATAAACTTCAGGAAGACCTTAACGGACTACAGATGTGCTTAAACAAGTGGCTTGTTGAATTCAACCCGCACAAATGCAAGGTCATGCTAATTGGAGAAGCTGAGGGCGAGCCGGACACAGTACAGCATGACCGGGCGAGCCGGACACAGTACAGCATGACCGGGCGAGCCGGACACAGTACAGCATGACCGGAGAGACGCTGCAAAGACCAGATGTTATACACTGACTGTATAACATTAGGGGTGTAAGCAATATTAGCAAGCTTCAGAACAGCACTCAAGTATTTAAATATCTTGCAGTTATCTTGCACTCAGCACTGGTGTTAAGACTTCTAGCGGCCAGGTGCTGTGAGAAGTGTTACATGTGTCCACCTTGGTAGCGTGCGTGCTAGTACAAGTTCAATGAGATCGCTTGTGAGGGTGTTGCATGCATGGTTTGCTGTTGCTGCTTCAGCTGTCACAGATTAGGGATGTTGCAATCTTTGTTGGCAATATCTTCGACTCAACACCATCAGTGCAGAAGCAGTCCTCGCACAACACCAGCGTGTTGTTTCTGGCTATTTAAGCAAATGTAATGTCTACCTCGCTGCCAAACGTTGCCTTCTAGATATAACTGTCATACTGATAGCTGTGAGAGAGTTTTATCCTGCATCTATCCACATCCATTAAAGATCTTTTAGCCATCAAAAAAGTCATGAAACCAACTCCAAGGTGTACATCCCTCCGTGTGAATCATGCGACAAAATTTATGTTGGAGGAACCTCCAGAAGAATCACACAGCCAACCTATGAATGCCGCTACGCTTGCCGAAGCTTAGGTTATCCTTCGCAATGTCTGTGGACATCTCACAGACTTCAAAAACGCCAAACTAGGCATCAGGGAGTCTGACCTTCACAACATTTTTTTTTTATTTAAAGGTCCACCACTCATCGTTACCAGCAACACCCCAACTCAAAACACGGAGTTCCATCATATCCAAAATACATGTACCCACCCAGAACAGCCAACACGTAGCCCCGCCTTCCTCTCCACGTACCTCACACCAGACCTCCATCACTATAAACTCACTGTCTCATTTTCTGTTGACTGTAGAAGCTCCTGGTGGGCAAAACGAATCCTCAATAAATTTCTTAATACCAGGACACGTGTGTCTTGCACACATCACCGGTGATCTAAATCCATATTCGTCACTGCAACCTGGCCACATTTATGCACCCATCCTCCAGCAGTGTATTTCCTCAGAATAACATTAATATTTTCAGTAAACATGTGGAAGATGACTAATGTAATTCCTATTTTTTAAAGCAGAAGATAGGTCATTACCATCAAATTACCGTCTGACCTTAATTATAGCCGAAATTATAAGAAACCATCTTGATAAGCATGATACTCAACTTGGATTTAAATGTGGCCGTTCCTGCATGACTAATTTACTGACTTTTTTCAGGAAGAGCTTTCAGGCAGCTGTATGGTTCATAGATGCAGGTCAATGTAGATAAATGCAAAGTTCTGAAGGTAGGGAACGTAAATAACCTTTAGCACTTGTAAACTAAATAAAGAACTTGACCATACAGAAAGTGAAAAGGACTTGGGAGTTACGGTGAGCAGTACTCTGAAGACACGACAACAATGCCTGACCGTGCGTAATAAGGTTAATATTACTTGGTTTTAATTCAAGTATAAGCAACAGGTTGATAAATGAGGAACTTAAGCAACACTTAAGTGTCTTCTGGAAACTTTCTGCCAGTCACTGGTTTTATTATGATGTGGCGGTGATGGGAGATGTGGCGGTGATGGGAGATGTGGCGGTGATGGGAGATGTGGCGGTGATGGGAGATGTGGCGGTGATGGGAGATGTGGCGGTGATGGGAGATGTGGCGGTGATGGGAGATGTGGCGGTGATGGGAGATGTGGCGGTGATGGGAGATGTGGCGGTGATGGGAGATGTGGCGGTGATGGGAGATGTGGCGGTGATGGGAGATGTGGCGGTGATGGGAGATGTGGCGGTGATGGGGATGTGGCGGTGATGGGGATGTGGCGGTGATGGGGATGTGGCGGTGATGGGAGATGTGGCGGTGATGGGAGATGTGGCGGTGATGGGAGATGTGGCGGTGATGGGAGATGTGGCGGTGATGGGAATGTGGCGGTGATGGGAGATGTGGCGGTGATGGGAGTATGTGGCGGTGATGGGAGATGTGGCGGTGATGGGAGATGTGGCGGTGATGGGAGATGTGGCGGTGATGGGAGATGTGGCGGTGATGGGAGATGTGGCGGTGATGGGAGATGTGGCGGTGATGGGAGATGTGGCGGTGATGGGAGATGTGGCGGTGATGGGAGATGTGGCGGTGATGGGAGATGTGGCGGTGATGGGAGATGTGGCGGTGATGGGAGATGTGGCGGTGATGGGAGATGTGGCGGTGATGGGAGATGTGGCGGTGATGGGAGATGTGGCGGTGATGGGAGATGTGGCGGTGATGGGAGATGTGGCGGGATGGGAGATGTGGCGGGATGGGAGATGTGGCGGTGATGGGAGATGTGGCGGTGATGGGAGATGTGGCGGTGATGGGAGATGTGGCGGTGATGGGGGATGTGGCGGTGATGGGAGATGTGGCGGTGATGGGAGATGTGGCGGTGATGGGAGATGTGGCGGTGATGGGAGATGTGGCGGTGATGGGAGATGTGGCGGTGATGGGAGATGTGGCGGTGATGGGAGATGTGGCGGTGATGGGAGATGGATGATGGAGAGGTGATGGGAGATGTGGCGGTGATGGGAGATGTGGCGGTGATGGGAGATGTGGCGGTGATGGGAGATGTGGCGGTGATGGGAGATGTGGCGGTGATGGGGATGGCGGATGGGGATGGCGGTGAGGGGCGATGTGGCGGTGATGGGAGATGTGGCGGTGATGGGAGATGTGGCGGTGATGGGGGGGGGTTGTATGGGAAGTTTACAAGAAGTATATTTCTCCATGAATATTTGAGAGTCACACCGCCAGTGTTACGTAAATTTAAGTAAATGGTCACTTTTTCTACGTTTCGATATTTAGGTCAAGTATAATGTAGAGGTCACAGGAAGTACATAGTGAGGTGCTCAGTGTAGAGGTCACTGGAGGCACATTGAAGTCACAGCGTAGAGGTCACAGGTAGTATTGTGTTGTGAAGTGGTCACAGTGTAGAGGTCACAGGAAGTAGTGTTGAGGTGGTCAGTGTAGAGGTCACGGCACACTGCTGTGAGGTCACAGCAAGCACAGTGCTGTGAGGTGATCAAAACAGCTCAGATTTACTTCTTTTGCGATCAATAAATTATTATATTAGTGAGGAAGGGTTAAACCTACAAGTGCCATACACTGCCAAGGAAAGAGAAGGTAACTAGGCTTGATCCAAGGAAGAGGAAGGGTAACTTCCTTCAAGATCCCTTCAATACTCTCAAGTCACCCTCTCCTTGAACGGAGATACGAGCAGAGAACAGCATTCTTGAAGCGAAGAAATTGTTTTAATATTGTGCCTGAACGATATAGAGTATTAACAACATGAAGAGTTCTATACATGTCTAATCCTTCATCTTGTTTAATACTGTCAGAGAAGAAGCTTGCTCTGAGGTGTGCCGTCATTGGTGTGTTATCTCTAATTTTAAAATAGTTCTCATAATTCGCAACATAATTTTCCTGGTCTTGACACCGTCAGCGATGTTGTCGGCTGTAAACACCAGAACGACTGACAGTAATATGCCACGCAGCTGAACAAGTCTCAATACTGTTGTCGGAACAGTTCACAAACAACCCACAACAAGCGATGTAACTTTAAACTATTCTGTCTTTCCCGGACCATCAAGTCAATTTATGACTCAATAGTTCAAGACGGACCGAAACATCTTCAAGTTTGCTCTCTTAAGTGTGGGTTAAGTGTCCGTTCATCAGTAATGTGTTCCCGCCCTTGCAGGAAAGATGTGCCACAACTTTTACCTTGACTCAGGATGAAGGCAATACAGTGAGGAGCAATCAAGGATATGGTCACCGTCAGGAAGCTTGACAATGCATGCATCACATCACCTGTGCGTGCTTGTGCAAACGATTTGCAGGTATGACACACTTACGCAAAACTTAGCTGTCTCTGATGCCCCTCCCTGTGTCTTGCAGGTACTCACTCATTCTCCCTCCTCCTCCCCCCTCATCCAATGGGAGGAGGTACAAGTACCCCCTCATCGTTGGGACCAACTGTCCCCAGGCCTAGCCACATTCCCCACTAGAAAGGGCCTCGTAGGGAGAAGCTAGGCCTCTCTGGTCTGCCATCTTCCCTGCCCCTGGGAGGCTGACGGGAAGGGCAGACACTCTTCACCATCAATCTCTAATACTCCTCCCTCTTTCTTCCTTAATACCACTCTCTCTTTCTCAATACATCTTCCAATGTCTTTCTTTGCTACGCTTCTCTGGTACTTTTTTTTCTAGCTTTCTCTACTCCCAGTTTCTCTAATATTTTTCCTGTTCTTATAACGTTTCTCCATATCTTTCTTACGTACTTTTCTCTGCCTTTCCTTCTTAACTCGTCCTCTGCCGTAAGTAACGAGTACTGTGTCCAACTCTTTACGCGAGGTCCTCCCCGCTGCAAATAACTTCGTTATCGGAGGATAAATAAAGGTAAAGATTCGTTAGGATTAACTTTATTTAACTTAAGACTAATTGATAATACTTTGGTCTTGGCTTAGATCGTGAAGAAATCTACTTGGTGTCCGCACTGACAATATTGACAAGCCTGGCCCAGGGCCGGGCTGCGGGATTAGGAAAACCCTTGAAACCCATCAAAGGTATTTCAAAGGTTGTAAAACTTTGAAAACCAACTTATTTTTAGGACGGGTTGCCTTATCCTTCAATTGCTTCCTTTCGATCTTTCCGACATTCTCAAACCCTATTTCTCATGCGCTTATACTTAACATAAGAACATAAGAATGGAGGAACACTGCAGAAGGCCTACTGGCCCATACAAGGCAGGTCCTTATCAAAACCACCACTACCTAAGAATTTATTCCCGTACTCACGACACAAATCAAACCCAGCCCCTCCCACTCATATATTTGTCCAATCTCTTTTTAAAGCCACCCAAGGTCCTAGCCTCTATCACAGTACTCGGAAGATTGTTCCACGCATCTACAACTCTGTTCGAAAACCAGTACTTGCCTATGTCCTTTCTAAATCTAAATTTATCCAATTTAAATCCGTTATTTCTGGTTCTTACTTGGTTCGATATCCTCAGTATTTTATTAATATCTCCTTTGTTTATGCCCATCATCCACTTGTACACCTCGATGATATCTCCCTCATTCTACGTCTCTCCAGAGAGTGGAGATTCAACGCTCTAAGTCTATCTTCATACGGGAGATTTCTTATACTGTAAATCATTTTAGTCATTCTTCTTTGTATGTTCTCCAATGAATCTATATCCATCCTGTAGTAAGGAGACCAAAACTGAGCTGCATAATCCAAATGAGGTCTCACTAGTGATGTATAGAGCTGTAAAATAACTTTTGGACTTCTGTTGCTTATACTTCTTGAAATAAATCCTAGTAATCTGTTAGCCTTATTGCGCACACTTTGGCACTGTTGTCTTGGCTTTAGATTCCTGCTTACCATGACTCCCAAGTCTTTTTCACATTCTGTATGATCAAGCTCTACTTCACCTAGTTTATAAATTCGAGGGATATTTTCATTACCAAGGACTAGTACCTTACACTTGTCCACATTGAACTTCATCTGCCACTTTTGAGACCAAGACATTAATTTGTCCAAATCCTCCTGGAGTTCACTGGTATCCTCCTCAGAATGAATCATACGGCCTATTTTTGTATCATCAGCAAATTTACTCATGTCACTTGCAATTCCTTCATCAAGGTCATTTATGTAAATTATGAACAACAATGGGCCTAAAACTGATCCTTGTGGAACGCCACTAGTGACTAATCCCCATTCAGATTTGACCCCATTAATGGAAACTCTCTGCTTTCTATTGGTAAGCCATGCCTCTATCCATGCTAGAACTTTACCTCCTATACCATGAGCTGCCACCTTTCTTAAGAGTCTCTTGTGAGGTACTCTATCGAAGGCCTTACTGAAATCCAAGTAAACTATATCATATTCTTTATCACTGTCTACTGCCTCAAATGTTTTATTGAAAAACGTCAGTAAATTTGTTAGGCAGGAACGACCTCTCGTGAACCCATGCTGAGATTCATTAATCAAATTATGTTCTTCAAGGTGACTTCTAATAATATCAGCTATAATTGATTCTAATAATTTGCCTACTATAGATGTGAGGCTTATTGGACGGTAATTTGATGGAATTGACTTATCCCCTGATTTGAATATAGGAACTACATTAGCTATCTTCCACATCTCTGGCACAACACCAGTTAGGATGGACGTATTAAACACATTTGTTAATGGCTGACTAAGTTCCATCTTGCATTCTTTAAGTACCCTGGAAAACAACTCGTCGGGTCCCGGGGACTTATTTTGCTTCAGTTTATCTATCTGTTTGATAACCATGTCCCTCGTGACAGTAATATTAGTTAACTTGAATTCTTCAGGAACTGAATAATTGTTAATTTCTGGAATCTCATTTACGTCTTCTTGTGTAAAGACTGACAAAAAATAGTCATTAAATAGAGAACCCATTTCCAGTTCGTTATCCGTCAGCTGTCTATTCCCAATTTTCAGAGGTCCTACCTTTTCCCTCACCTTCGTCCTATACACTTGAAAGAACCCTTTTGGATTAGTCTTTGATTCATTAGCAACCTTAATCTCATAGTCACGTTTAGCCTTTCTAATCCCTTTTTTACTTCTCTTTTCAACTGAACATATTGGTCAATAAGGTTAACATCTCCTCTTTTGATGCGCCTATAAATTCCTCTTTTCTCCCTAATAGATGTTTTAGCCTCCTGTTAATCCATTTGGGATCGTTATTATTTGACCTAAATTCTCTCTGGGGAATAAATATACTCTGTGCACGTTGTACATTATTAAGAAAACAATCATAAACGCAGATCCCATCGTAATCGTTAGCTAGATTACCCCAGTCGAGATTAGACAGGTGTTCTCTAAGTCCAGTATAGTCGGCAGAACGAAAATCAGGAACTTTTACCGTATTATCCCTATTCTGGTACTCCCAGGTAATATTAAAAGTAATGGATTTGTGATCACTTGCCCAAGCTCTTCAGTGATCTCCAGATTATTTACAAGGGTTTCTTTATTTGACAAGACTAGGTCGAGCAAATTATTACCTCTGGTAGGCTCCGTCACACACTGCTTCAGAAAACAGTCCTGAACTACTTCCATAAAGTCACTGGACTCCAGATTACCGGTCAAAGAAGTCCAGTCAATTTGACTAAAGTTAAAATCCCTACTATCACTACGTTATTGTGTCTAGAAGCCCTAACAATTTCGTCCCAAAGAAGTCTCCTCTATCGTGATCCAAGCCTGGAGGTCGGTATATTACACCTACAATCAGTTTTTCTTGACCTTCTAGAAACTCTACCCAAACAGATTCTGTTAATGATCCATCTATTTTTATGCCTGTTTTTATGCAGCAATTTATATTTTCTCGTACATATAATGCAACTCCACCCCCTTTCCCATTATATCTATCTACATGGAACAACTTAAACCCCTGAATATGACACTCAGCAATCATATCTCGACTCTTTATATTATACCATGTTTCAGTTATTGCAATGACATCAAAGTTCCCAGCACATGCTACCAAACGTAATTCGTTAATTTTATTTCTGGCGCTTCGACAGTTAGTGTAAAATACATTGAGATGTATCTTCTTGTGAACCTTTTTCATATTCAGCTTTTGTTTTACACAATTTCTGTTACTATTATTACCCTGTGTTACTCGATTACTGTTATTGTTAAGATTTATGATGTCAAAGCCTGAATCAATATTTTGACCCTCATTATTCACCATTCCTAAACCCATACCTCTAACTAATCCTAGTTTAAAATCCTAACAACATCCTCAACTGAGCTAGAGAGAAATTCTACACCTGCCCTGGATAAGTGAACCCCATCCCTGGCATACATGTCATTTCGGCCATAGAAGTGGTCCCAGTTGTCAATGAATGGGACTGCATTATCCTTACAGTGTTTGTCCAGCCAGCAATTTATACCAATCGCTCTGGACAGCCATTCATTTCAACACTCCTTCTTGGCAAAATGCCACATATAACAGGGCGCCCCCCCTTCTTCCTAATTATGTCTATTGCTGTCCTGTACCTTCTAACTAAATCCTCACTTCTACGCTTGCCTACATCATTGCCTCCAGCACTGAGGCAGATAATAGGATTGATCCCATTACTTCTGTATTTCTACCTCCTCCTCCTTTTCATCCCTCCCTCCCTGTCGTGAGACACCAGGTCCTGGTTGTCCTGTCTAATAAGGTGACACCAAGGGTGAAAAGCAGAGTAATGATGTGTCAAACACATTTTCCAGACCATGAGATGCTTTAAGGGGACTAGAGTATTTTTAAGATTAATAGAGGACAGACGAGGTCACCTAAAGTGTCAAGCACGAGAGTTCTATTTCTTTCCAGGGAACACCCAGGCCTAGCAGGACACAGGAACCCAGCGAGGGAACACCCAGGCCTAGCAGGACACAGGAACCCAGCGAGGGAACACCCAGGCCTAGCAGGACACAGGAACCCAGCGAGGGAACACCCAGGCCTAGCAGGACACAGGAACCCAGCGAGGGAACACCCAGGCCTAGCAGGACACAGGAACCCAGCGAGGGAACACAGGCCTAGCAGGACACAGGAACCCAGCGAGGGAACACCCAGGCCTAGCAGGACACAGGAACCCAGCGAGGGAACCAGTTACAGACGCTTGTATTACCGAGACTCCTCCCTCAGGGAAGAACAGTGTCAGGTTAGTTACAGAGTTAGGGAGATTCAAGGCAACTCTGGGAATGGATAAGACTTTCCATGGGAACCATGAGTTCAGGATGCCATTGGAGCAATTGTGGTATTAGAGTCTACCTATCTGGAGGGTGTTCCGGGGGTCAACGCCCCCCGTGGCCCAGTCCATCACCAGGCCTCACAGTGGATCAGAGCCTAATCAACCAGGCTGTTACTGCCGGCCACATGCAATCCAACGTGCGAACCACAGCCCGGCTGGTCAGGTAGTAGCTTTAGGTACCTGTCTAGTTTCCCCTTGAAGACAGCCAGGGGTCTGTTGGTAATCTCCCTTAGGTATGTTGGGAGGCAGTTGAACACATGAGTCCCTGACACTAATTGTGTTCTCTTGTGCTCACATGAACCTCCTTTTCACTGTCGAAGGATTTCTCATTGTGTTCGTCGTCCAGGTGGAGCGTGACCTCTTATAACCAGAGGTCACACTGGAGACATACTGGGGAGAGAGGACGCTGGACATCAGACTTGTGAGGTGGTCTATGAAGTGGAGGGGGAAGTCAGGGAGGGGTCCTCCGAGTCTAAGGGACCCTCCAGAGTGGTCTACACAGTTTAGATTGGTACTCACTACACAGTGAGTACCAATCCAAACTTTTTCTTCTTTGGCTTTGCTTCTTTCACGTGTAACATTGAGTTATCTTCTTCACAGAAGATAATTATTATACAGTGTAGTGAAGCTGACCATAACATATGTAATATTAAGCTTGTGTTCTTACGTGTCATGACCTGTATTAAGCTTGATGAAGGAGCGCTAAAACAGCAGGGAACAGTGCGAGGGAATGGCAATGCAGTCAGGTTTGATCCAAGGAAGAGAAGGCAGGTACAGTTCGTAGGAAGTTACTCTCTCCATTCCCCCCCCCATCTCCTTATAAAAGACTCCCGCCCCCGGCATGCAGCCCCTCTTATACTGTCTCTTCCCCTGGACTGTCGCCCCCCGCATTCTCTTGACTCCCACCCCCGGCCTGCCACCCCCATCATGGAGCCTCCCACCCCCGGTCTGCCACCCCATAATGAAGAATCCCAACCCCGGCATGCCACCCACCATGAAGACTCCCATCCCCGGCATGCCACCCCCATCATCCTCTGGATGATGGGGTGGCATGTCACCCATCATGAAGACTCCCATCCCCGGCATGCCACCCCCATCATCCGACTCCCACTCCCAGGATGCCACCCCATCATCACTAGACTCCCCCCTAGCCTGCCACCCCTCTCTTCAGGTTTATCAACATCAAAGACTATAACAAGAGTAGCTTTGATCTTTATCATCTGCTCTCAGTACCTTCCTGACGAATGGGGAAGAGTAAGGGGAGTGGAGGAATATGGAAGAGCGAGGGGAGTTGAGGAATGGGGAAAAGCGAGGGTGTTTTGAGTGGGAGGCGGGGAGAGAGGGAGGGGAGAAGAGTGTTGATGGGGAGGTTATTTTATCATAACTGGACACAGCAGTGTGCTGCTGCTGCTGCTGCTGCTACGACAGTTACCTCTAAAGCTACCATAATTTTTAAAGGGGTGGACCGGTAAGCCAGCGGAAGGCCTCGGTCAGATGACCAAAAGCTCCAACGGCGGGTCATCATCTGACTAAGACCCGCGTCAGGAAACACTTGTCCTGTTTCCTGACGAACCTTACCTAACCTAACCTAAAACTACGCCAGCTTCAGAGGTGTCGTTGAAGCAGAGCTGGAGTTACTATCACTTGGGAATCCCCACTTTCACGATAACCCATCCCCCCCCACACAACATGAACTGTTTTGAAAGGTATACCCATCACAGCCGCGGGGGCGGTGACCCCCCCCCCCCGGCAGGTGATCCCAGGTATAACAGAGCGACAATCTATATTATATACATGAAGGAGGGAAAAATAAGGGGAAAGAGAAAGCTGTATATTATATATTTAAGAAGAGTACAATACATGCATTAGTTTGTAAGTAATGCAGCTGTAGGTCAGGGAGGGGGAGATGGTGGGGGAGGTGGGGATGGATGAAGGGGAGAGTAATGGGTGAACCAGTTACTAATCCAAGAGTTAAATAACCCGTCACACTAAACACCACTGGTTGGAACCCTCATCGTCTGTATTAACGGTCAGTAATCACGTGACAATTCAATACTTGTACTTGTCAAGTACTGACCGTCACTCCACGTGAACTTGTATTGATGAGTCTTGTGGTGATTTACGTCACTACTTCATCAACAATCCCTCGCTACACTACAAATGTTAAAGTCAACAAAAGCCTTGATGCCATCTATCAGCCGTTGATGGGTACGTATGCCCGCCCAGCCGTGCTGGCGCGCGAGAGCGTGCTGGAGAACGATGTGAAAGAGAGCCAGAAACACTTGTGTGGGACTGAGCTGAGAGAGGCGGTCGACCCAAGCAGTGATGTGAGGCTCAGCATGTGAGCTAGGAGCTGAGTACAGGACCAGCGACTGAGGGCGGTCACCCAACATGATGTTGACTCAGCAGACTGAGCTGAGAGAGGCGGTCACCCAACATGATGTTGACTCAGCAGACTGAGCTGAGAGAGGCGGTCACCCAACATGATGACTCAGCAGACTGAGCTGAGAGAGGCGGTCACCCAACATGATGACTCAGCAGACTGAGCTGAGAGGCGGTCACCCAACATGATGACTCAGCAGACTGAGCTGAGAGAGGCGGTCACCCAACATGATGACTCAGCAGACTGAGCTGAGAGAGGCGGTCACCCAACATGATGACTCAGCAGACTGAGCTGAGAGAGGCGGTCACCCAACATGATGACTCAGCAGACTGAGCTGAGAGAGGCGGTCACCCAACATGATGACTCAGCAGACTGAGCTGAGAGAGGCGGTCACCCAACATGATGACTCAGCAGACTGAGCTGAGAGAGGCGGTCACCCAACATGATGTTGACTCAGCAGACTGAGCTGAGAGAGGCGGTCACCCAACATGATGTTGACTCAGCAGACTGAGCTGAGAGAGGCGGTCACCCAACATGATGTTGACTCAGCAGAGGAACACAAGATCCCTCACAACACAAGCGTAATTCACACCACAGCATGGAAATACATCTACTACAAAATATACCTCAGAAACACACATCCGGAAAGTAATTGCCGTTTCCACAAATCTATTGGCTAGGGAAATATGCCAGTAGGAAGGTAATACGATATTCTCCCAAGTCTCATTAGCTGTGAAGATTATACAACGAGTGAGAATAGAAATTAATATTCATCCGCAAAGTTATGAATGGTGAAAATTACAAAAATATGAAGAATGATGAAATAATGTAGATTATGCCGTTATGGTAATGGGTGAATTAAAATAGTTGCCCATGATAAATGTTAATGAGGATGATCTGGGTGAAAGCTTAATAATAAAACTAATATGACTTAAATATAAATGGAATAAAGCATGTGCTTCCACTAGTGCCAGAGCTGGAGGTGAACCGTAGTCCCAGCTTCCCCCTAACACCGGCCCAGCCAGCTAGCAGGTGACCACCGTAGTCCCAGCACCACCGTCAACACCAGGACCCAGCCAGCTAGCAGGTGACCACCGTAGTCCCAGCACCACCGTCAACACCAGGACCCAGCCAGCGCAGGTGACCACCGTAGTCAGCACACCGTCAACACCAGGACCCAGCCAGGTAGCGTGACCACCGTGTCCTAGCACCACCGTCAACACCAGGACCCAGCCAGCTAGCAGGTGACCACCGCAGTCCTAGCACCACCGTCAACACCAGGACCCAGCCAGGTAGCAGGTGACCACCGTAGTCCTAGCACCACCGTCAACACCAGGACCCAGCCAGCTAGCAGGTGACCACCGTAGTCCAGCACCACCGTCAACACAGGACCCAGCCAGGTGAGGTGACCACCGCAGTCCTAGCACCACCGTCAACACCAGGACCCAGCCAGGTAGCAGGTGACCACCGCAGTCCTAGCACCACCGTCAACACCAGGACCCAGCCAGCTAGCAGGTGACCACCGCAGTCCTAGCACCACCGTCAACACCAGGACCCAGCCAGCTAGCAGGTGACCACCGTAGTCCTAGCACCACCGTCAACACCAGGACCCAGCCAGCTAGCAGGTGACCACCGTAGTCCCAGCACCACCGTCAACACCAGGACCCAGCCAGCTAGCAGGTGACCACCGTAGTCCCAGCACCACCGTCAACACACCAACTCTTGCTCTACCAACATCAACACAGACTGCAGTAGACTACCACTTACGTGCTAGAAAGAATTATAACACTTGGAAGACATAGTACAGTGAAACACCAACACACAGCTAATTAATTTTGTCTCACGAATCTAATTAAGTTTCAGAATAGGTGAGCATAAATCAGGCAGGACAGGCAGGTGTGGGCAGACTGCATATTCTTAGACCGCCGAAAAGTACTATCTACATTTATACTTAAGATCCCTTGTTACGTCAGAGACCCGCGCATGTGCGCGTCTGCCCACAAGCTTCCCTCTCACTCTGACGATAGGCGTAGGACGATAGGCGTAGGACTGGACAGAAGGGTGGGCTCTCCCTTCTCACAGTTACCACCCACAAGTGAGTTTCCCTACGACCGTAATTATCTCCTAGAACCCCTCCAACAATCCTTGAAAGGGTTCTAAGGAGCAAGATCGCCAACCACTTAAGATTCCCAACAATTGCACAACCCTGGGCAACATGGCTTTAAGAACATAAGAAAGGAGGAACACTGCAGCAGGCCTGTTGGCCCATACTAGGCAGGTCTTTCATTTCGCAGACGCAAGTGCCTTGAATCAGCACTTATCGCTGTTTCTAACACAATTAAACAAAATAAAGGCAGCTTCACCATCTCTGAAGTCTTAGCAAGAATCCTCCTGAAAACAGTAAACCCTACCATCTCATAGTCTCTCCTACTACACAAGCACTTCGCGGATGTGGAACACTGCTACAGGTCTTCTCTTTTCCAACCTCCAACAGAAATATTTGTCTAACCTATTTTTATACTACCCAAGTAATTGCTTTTATCACCTTTTACTCATGTGCAAGTTGATTGTTATGCCTTATTGTATCACTACTACTACTACGACTTATATCACTACTACCTCTACCACCACTAGTATTACACCTCACCCTTAACCTATATATACCCTGTGTGTCCATGCATTGTTTGTAACGGTTTGACAAAGCTCCTGGAGAGCGAAACGTTGCCACTCAACTACAGGACCACTATGACAGTCTTGGATGTAATGGAGGACAAACAGAATGTAGACTTTTGAAAATGATTATAATAAAAAAGAAGCGCTAAAACTAAAAGGGTCATAGAGCGCAGCAGACACTTTTGAAAAGCCTTCGAGAAGTGCGATCACGGTGTAATAGCCCCCAGAATGTGTGCAATAGCAATAACTGGAAAAGTGGGCAGATAGATTTTTAACTTTCTAATCAATAGAACACAAGGAGTAATAATAAACCGAGTTACGTCAGAGGCTGCCACACTGAAAAATCTGTTCCTCAAGGCAGATAAGTGATAATATCAGAGGTTTTCATCTTAAAGGATCACAAGTGTCATCACAACTGCGAGGAAATGATGGGATGGATAATGAGAACCTTCAAAACAAGGAATGTCATGCCAATGTTGATCCTTTTTTAATCACTTGTTTTCTCTAGGCTGGAATACTGCTGTACACTAACGGTCCCTTCCAAAGCAGGCGAATGCACAAAACCTTCACTGCGTTAGAAGTCCCTTGACCTGTACTTCTTGGAATGCAGGCGAGAAAGATGCATCATAATTTACACCTGGAAAATCCTAGAGGAACTTGTCCCAACGATGCAATATTCCTACAATGAAAAGCCTTGAGTACAATGAAAAGCAACACAAGTGCGAGGAGTCCCAAAACTATTAGACAGCCACCCATCACACATAAGGGGAATTACTAGTAAACCCCCTAACTGTCCTCAAGAGAGAACCGGACAGGTTCAGTCAGTTCTAGACCAGCCGGGCTGTGGTTCGTACGCTGGACTGCGTGGGACCAGGAGTAACAGCCTGCATGCTCAGGCCTTAATCCACCGAGAGGTCTGGTCATGGACCGGGCCGTGGGGGCGTTGACCCCCTGAAATCTCTGCAGACAGACTCCAGGCAGGAAGAGAGAGGATCCTCGAGGCCAGAGCCTAGTAAATGTCGGTCAAGGCAAATAAACGAGGCTGGATCAAGAGTAACTCTCAGCTCTAACAACACAACTTGAGCACACACGCAATATGTTATTGTTGTATGGCAGAACACGGGACTGGCAGCTACTAAAATATGTTATACCGTACCTTATTTCTCTCTAGGTGGGGACTGTACCAGGGCAGACCCTGCCGCCTCCCCCACCAACCCACGCATCTTCTTCCTAAACTAAGCAACCCTCCCTTTCACTACATTTTAAATCTCCCATTTCCCGAGGTTCGACACCCCTTCCATGTTCCATCCTTCACCACCACCACCATTTATTTCCTCCCCTCCTCTAAAAAATGATAAAGCTAGCCTTTACGACCCTCTCCAGACCCCTCCCCCCCGCCCTCAAACCGCCATTAATAGCGGAATTTTCACAATAAAAATAATTTTCACTGTACAAGATTGTATATAAATTTATTTATAGAGAATTTTATTTCATTGTCGATGGAATCTTCATAATTTCCATTTCCCTCGTGTGTCTCATTAATCACACTAAAAGAAGGTAATTAACAAAAAATGTAACTCCAAGTGTGATGGAAGGAATCTTAACTTACCGTAGTTACGTTTACCATAGCACAATGACTGACGATACCCTCACGACGCTACTGCAGTCCCCCACCTCAGACTGACATGTTTCATTACCTTGTGTACGAAAACTATGTCCACAAGGTGTACTGGTGAGAGCACTGGCCTGCTAGTGTTATTACCATGCTGGGTGATGGAACCTGACGGGGGGAACAGCTAGCTGTTGTTCCCACTAACCCAGTAGGTAGGCAACACCGCTGCTACAACCAGTTGTAATATAAAACTAAATACATCAATACTTGAGGCTGCGTCGTCCTCCAGGAGACACACACAACCTTCACTTCTCTCCAGCTTTCGTAAACTTGTGCTGCCTGCACACGCAGCTGCAGAAGCCTGCAGCTGCAGAGTTCCTCTCTAACATCCACCCATGTTGCCCTCACAAGCCACAGCGTCACTAATACTCGACAAACTATGATAATTACAAACACTTAAACAAGGCAGTTCACCTTCATGACAGTCTCTTAAACATTCTATAAATCAGTAAGCAAAAAAAAACTAAATTGTGTTTAAAAGCTGAACATAGATCACAGTAGCACCGTAGAAATGAAATAAACATGATGTAATCAGTCCATCAACCTTGGAGAATAAGTGTTTGAGGTGGTGAGTGCCTCAGCCTGGAGAAGAGTTCACCTCCATGACTGTCCTATATTATTCCTGCAGATACACCCACCTACGATACTAAAATATTTACTATATTATACACACTATTATTACAGTGTACTAACGCGGAAGCGCTATACTCGTAGGAGCGATACAGCGCCCAGTGAATAGCAGGTAATCAAGCGTTAGTGCAAGGAGACGGGTAGCTCTAACTCCATGGATCAAGAGCCTCTTGTCAGCAGCACGTCCTCCCTCTCCTCCCTCCTCGTTGGAAGTATAGTGGAAGGTAATGTTACTAAACATTTGCCAGTCATCACCACACAGGGTCACTGTTACGCAAAGTTGACTCCCATCTCCCAGGGTACACAGGGTCACTGTGACGCAAAGTACACTCCCATCACCCAGGGTACACTCCCTTCACCCAGGGTACACAGGGTCACTGTGACAAGGCACGCTCTCATCACCCACTTCCCTCGTTACCCAAACATTTCACCCATATACTGACACTAAACACTATAATAAGTCTTAATCTCTCAGTGTACATACACAGTGTATATATGTCGTGCCGATTAGGTAAAACTGGTCAATTAGCAAGAACTCATTTAAAATTAAGTCCTTTCTAAAATTTTCTCTTATACGTTTAAAGATATATTTTTTTCATTTATGTTAATGTAAAAATTTATAATTTTGTACCAAGAGAAACTTTGAAAACCTACCTAACCTTATTACAACAAGCGCAATTTAATTTAGCCTAACCCAACTAAATATATTTTAGATACGTTTGTAAACAGCCTATTCAGAGGCTCTTTCAAACTGCGCGGCACTACGGTGCTGCCATCTATAGGCCTATCAAGGTCGGGCTGGTCAGCCATGTTTCGCTCTCACTCTGGCGGCCTACCTACTCGTGACAGGTTCTACCCTTGCTGGCTCCCGGTCCCCTCACGCTCTGCCCCCGTGTATACCTACACCTTGCCATTAATAAACTGAGTCTAGTCATCGGAAGTATCTCTGCACCTACGCTACCATTCTACTGCCCAGACGTAAGCAGCCAAGGAAATAGAGTTAACAGTGGTGACAGCAGTGGTTCACGGCAGAGTGTAGTGTAGGGGACCCACCGACCAGTCGATCATCCGACCAAGCCAGTCATATCCAGGTCATCTGCTGGCTTATAGCATCATCCGTAGCTTCCAACGTCTCGTGAATGCGAGATACAAAACTTAAAATATATACACAGACACTACTCTATGTAACATGCACTAAGAGAATATACAATTTTCACTGTATATAAACCGAGAGATACACATCTCGGTATATATATATATATATATATATATATATATATATATATATATATATATATATATATATATATTATTTGTAACCACGAACGAGTGGTATTGAATCAATAACAACACTGCGACTGGCCGAGGATTCGAACCCATGTCGTTTTGGCCCGCCTCATGATGAGCATAAAACACACATGGCGCTCTAACCCACAGGACCACGCAATACTGCTCGTGGAGGCTAGTACACCAAATTAGCTCAGAGGCACCCACACCACCGTATGTCCTCAGATCAAGGTAAAACACCTAGCTCTGTTGGGTGCTTGGTTCATTGTAGGATTGCGTGGTCCTGTGGGTTAGAGCGTCATGTGTGATTTTCGCTCACCATGAGGCGGGCCAAAACGACATGGGTTCGAATCCTCGGCTAGTCGCAGTGTTGTTATTGATATATATATATATATATATATATATATATATATATATATATATATATATATATATATATATATATATACACATATACTGTGGGTGACAACCATGCCCAGCTGCACGTGACACTAGGGCTCACCCTAACACCACCCTTATGCTATGTCACACAAGGAACACAATAACGAACGGACCTAGGGTATCATGAAGGAATTTGGGTAGGTCATGGTTGTAGGGGTAAATGGGGCGGGGTTGATGGAGGTGTGGTTGGGGTAGGTTGGTATTGAGATTCGTGGGTACAAGGTATGAGGGGTAGGGGTGTGAGGGAGGTATGAACTTGCCTGACCTGAGGGCACACACTCCACACCCTGGCAGGCGTCATCGAGGCTACTGACCTGTGACATTTAGAATACCGGTGCTCCACGGAGCCCGCCCTGGTGTGCTCCTTCACTACTAGTGCTCTCCCGGTGTAACCAAACCATGGAGCCCACCCTGGTGTGCTCCTTCACTATTAGTGCTCCCTGGCATATAATTAGCCCCGGTCAATTCTCCGATTCTTGAAGTTAAATTCCCTGAGCGTCCCTTCATGCTGGTTACTGCCAGGGTTCTCTTCCATCATTGATGCTTGCTTGTGCTTCATCACTGAGGCTGTGATCTGAGTCTTACATCTGCTGAGTTCTCCGTGAAGACCAAGTCCACAGTATTTTCATTTCTAATTAGTACTGTTATTTGTTGGTTCAAAGCGAACTTCTCTGTCTTACAAGAGCCCTGGTAAGCTGCTGTTGTACCGGGTTACTCCATGGTACTATATCCGGTACAGTGCTCATGTCTATCAACTTATTAAGTGTTTGGAAGGTCTGAAGTCTCTCAACTTCAATTGCAATTCAATAGGGAAAACATATGGAGTAAGCAATTGCAACCGAGATTATTGAGCACGAGAGATAATATTTTTGGCAGGTGGGAAACAAATATAACCATAATTTTTAAAGGGGTGGACTGGTAAGCCAGCGGAAGGTCTCGGTCAGATGACCAAAACCTCCTGCTGCGGGGTCATCATATGACTAAGACCAGCGTCAGGAAGCACTTGTCCTGTTTCCTGACAAACCTTACCTAACCTAAATGAGAGATCCTCAGAGGATATTTAAATCAACGTCTCGGTGATAAATCCATCACCACCAGCGATCACCATCCAGAAGAGGACGACCCAGAGACAAGAGTGTTCACACTCGCCACTTTCCCAATCTTGATAATGGTAACAACAGGAAGACTACACAAATAACCCTCACATACTTAGGAAGACTCTTCGGTTATTTTTGTAATGTTCCAGTCACGGTATTGTGCCTTTTATTTCTTTTCAGGAAGTTTGACTACATAAATATGAAAAGAATGAAGTACTCCAAAGGAGCACTTTACACAAGACTCGAGAGGATCACCAAACAGAATGAAAGACACATGTCAGATACCTGGTGGTAATGATGTTAGTCAATCTTTGTTTTAAAGGACACGATAAGGCCAACTGAAAACCCAGGTTGATAATTAGAACTTTCAAAACAAGGAAAATAATGCCAATGTTGATATTATTCAAGTCACTCGTGTTCTTTCACTTAGAGTACTGTTAAGTGTAATGCAGATACAGAGATCGTTTACGGACGCCTCAGAGTCCTAAATATGTATGTACTCTTTGGAGCAGAGGACAGAGATGCATGATAACATATAAGGTACTTAAGGAGTTACAAATCTGCACACTGCCATAACATACCAGACTGAGAAATATAGGACAAAATGTACAATAAACCCAGTGAAAAGACAGAGGCACCGTGGGCACAATAACAAAACATTTCACGGAAAGGGTGAGGCTTGAACCCATGATAATGTGAGTCCTAAACCTCGCAGGACAGTGCGCTAACCAGTCCTGTTATTACGATTTCGTAAGTCAACAGAACACTGTTATTAACATTCCACCCTTCCCTTCAACGGAGGTTCCTCCACGCTGGTGAGGGGCTCTTGATCTAGGAAATTGGATCTGTGCTCCAGTTCCCTGAACTGAGCCTGAATACCTTCCATCCCCTCTCATCCACAAGCGCCGTATAATTCCTACTGGTTTAGCGCTCCCCCATGATAATGAATCAACATTCGTGGCCCTAGACAACAGACCAGAACGAAACAAGGGTAGAAGTCTTCAAGCGAAAACTCAGTGCCTATACCAAGTGACATTCAAGCAGGCTGTGGTGGATATGTGGATCAGTGGGCTGCCAGCAGCAACAGACTGGCTAGTCAGGCAAGCACCAGATGAGCCTGGCCCAATGACGGGACGCGGAAGTAGGAAAACTCTTAAAACCGGACAGCGACATGTTAGCAGCGGCCACCAAATGTGACCCTTGATTGTGATTAACAACCAAACTGTAGCTCTTCACCCCTAGTGATGTTAAAGTTGTCACTCACGGTGACAACCAAACGTACCGTGACAACACGACGCACCGTGACAACACGACGCACAGTGACAACACGACGCACCGTGACAACACGACGCACCGTGACAACACGACGCACCGTGACAACCGACGCACCATGACAACACGACGCACCATGACAACCCGACGCACCATGACAACACGACGCACCATGACAACACGACGCACCGTGACAACACGACGCACCGTGACAACACGACGCACCATGACAACACGACGCACCGTGACAACAAGACAATATGGCTGGCTCACTGTCTGGCAACGTTACATTTAGGGAAGAATGCGGTCTCATTTCCCCTCCTCTCCTCCACTGTCACCCATCACACCTTCCTTTATTTACCTACAATGAGGCGCAAATCCTCCCTGACCAACTACCATTTACCCTAACAGAGGCAAAAAATCTCCCTGACACTCTTATAACTTCCCTGTTTGTAAACCCAATCTTCTCCCTATGTTGATCATTCTCCTTTATCTCCCACCAAGAACAAGTGGTTTAAAACAATTAATAATACTGCGACTAGCCGGGGATCGAACCCATGTTATTTTAGCCCGCCTCGTGGGAAGCTAGCTAAAAGCCACGACGCTCTAACCAGTGAGCCATCAGTGCTACAAACACGAGATACCCAGTAACACTGGGCATGGTTCCTGATGTGAGCACATACCTATATAATAAAGGTTTAAACCTTCCCAATTAATAATAATAATACAGGTATATTACTCAAGAAGTAAGAAGCACACAGTTCAGGTGGACTACGCTCTCTGACACAGACGAGAGAGAGAGAGAGAATGTTCATGTAGGTTAGTTAGGACGGGTCCTGGTCCGGGTCTTCTCCATGTGGTGACCCGGCAGTGACTCCTGAAGAGTGTCGGAGTTTGTACAAGATGTACCGTTTACAGCCCTCATAGCGGGGGCAGCCCTATGGCAAGGGCACGGCGAGTCTTCTTGAGAGAGAATCATCTTTACCCAGACACTTCTGGAAGGTCGCCTCCCTAACCTACAGACTCTAACAACAGTCAGGATGCTACTGTAGAATACCGTCCAGAAAGTGTGTGTGGGTGACGAATGGCAAGGAACTCAAGAGGAAGCCGAACACGTTCTTGCTGCCAGACTGTGATAAGAGACGCACTGCTGCATGCCGCTGGCATTAACAGTCTGATCAAACCGAATGATAACCAGTCTGAGGTATGAACCAGTCAGAGGTACGAGGAGGTTATTAACCATACTTGCATCCACATCTACACTATGTCCGCACTATACTAAGAGTATCATTCATAACAGCAGCATCATTCATAATATTATAATTAGTAATAGCAGTATCATTCCTGACAACAGTATCACTCATAACGGTATCATACGGAAGGAATTTGCTCTGTCAGTGTTTCCGAGGCGTTACACTGAGGTGGTGCCAACCAGTACATAACTGTCAGTGTTTCCTCTACCTTTCTATCTACACACACATGCAACACTGAGGTGCTGCCAGCAGGTGTATAGTGTTGTCAGTGGGGTGTTTACCGTGCCTGGTGTCTACCCTGCTGCCTCTAAGGAAAAGCTCTACTGCCCCTCTCTACTTCCTCCCTCCTCCCAGCCCAGTCGTCCACGATGTGGGATGCCGAGCTCACTGGTGAAAGCATTCGACTCACAATAGCAAGCTTCCGGGATCGAGTCCCTGGCACGAAGGAAGATTTAGGCAGGTTTCCTGACACTCCTGCTGCCCCTGTGTTAGCCGACTGTTGTGAATCGCATCCCGGGAGGAAGGAAGCATTACAAAACACCAGTGCCCTGCTGAAGTGTCTCCTGCATATGTAGACACTCCCGTTCTGTTTGTAAGAGACTTCAGCACCTGCTGCAAGTATTCAGGTGTTTGGTAAATGGTTTCCGCATCTCTGGTGATATGTATTACGGAGAGTCCACTATGTGAGGTTTATACACTATCAGCTGCGCGAGCACTGTGAAGTTTATGGTGTTCCTGGCCAAGCCAGGAAGCAAACTATCATTGTATATACCCTGTGAGATACAAATATTAGCGCACACCACTTTCCATGTATATACCGTGAGCCTTCTGTGATTACCGTGAATGAGGCACTTTGCGGTGCATATACCAGGGGAGAGAGAGAGAGAGAGAGAGAGAGAGAGAGAGAGAGAGAGAAAGAATGAGAATCTGTGTAGTATATAGAGCGAGAGGAAAATCTGGGTGTATATACCGTGAGGCAATATGTCAGATACAAGCTAGCGAATGTTGACATGTTAGGAATGTTCTACACAGAATTAAAAATGTTATACCCGGAATAAGAATGTTAGGACCCATTTCGAGTGTTAATCCGAGTCTTCATGGTAGATTACGATAAAATAAGCACTTGCGGTGGATTTAACATGAGGAAATTAGCAGTAAAGTGAAGACATAGAGATTAAAGTTAAGAGGAAAGATGAGAGAAGAGAGAGAGAGAGAAGAGGAAAAGAATGAGAACTTGTAGTATATAAGTTAAGAGGAAAATCTGTGTATATACGTGAGGCTAAATGTCAGATACAGTTAAGAATGTTAGACATGAGTTAGAATGTTATACACAAATTAAAGAATGTTAGACCCGAATCAGAGAATGTTAGACCCGATTTAGAGTGTTAGATCCGAGTCTTCATGGTCTAAGCACTACTAAATAAAATAAAGAGGTGGATTTAAAATGAGGAAATCTTAGTCATAAAGTCCTGAAGACACTAAATTAAAGTTAAGAGGAAAGTCCTGAAGACACTAAATTAAAGTTAAGAGGAAAAGCCTGAAGACACTAAATTAAAGTTAAGATGAAAAGCCTGAAGACATTAAATTAAAGTTAAGAGGAAAAGCCTGAAGACACTAAATTAAAGTTAAGAGGAAAAGCCTGAAGACACTACATGCAACTAACACCAAAAAAGACAAAGAAATTAGAGTTATGAAGTAAGACTGAAGACCCCGAACTTGTTATTACTGGATGAGAAGAAGTTATGTATGACTGTGTGTGCTTGTGTGTGTGGTGTATACATATGTATATATATATATATATATATATATATATATATATATATATATATATATATATATATATATGTGAATAATGTGAATGATGAGTGGAATAAGCCGAATGAAGATGTTAGGGTATGACACTTTTATACATTGTGTGTGTTTGAAACACGGGATACCATGAGCATAACTACTGTCTACTGACACTACATTATCAGCTTCTACTGGGACTATGTAAGTAATTGATTTTTAGATGTTTGATTTATTTAGAGAAAAGACCAAGTTTAATCTTGCAGGTTCATCGCCTCTCATAACTCATGTTGTATCCTTGGCATAATGACCTACAGAGTTTTTCCACTGTTACCTCCATTACCCAGGCTCTTCAAGTTTCCATCCTTAGTGAATTGCAGTGCTCCCATTCTATCTCCCCGTGGCTCAGGTCTCCCTGTGGCTCAGGTCTCCCTGTGACTCAGGTCTCCCTGTGACTCAGGTCTCCCTGTGACTCAGGTCTCCCTGTGACTCAGGTCTCCCTGTGACTCGGGTCTTTCGTGATCAATAGTTTTGCTTTTGTCCAGTGTTCTCTGGGCTAGTGTTCCCAGGATATGAATTGTTGCTTTGTGTGTCGGCGCTGGGAGTAGTAGATAGGGAGCTTGGCCTGGCAGAGGCTTGATCCTCCGTCCGCTAAAAGCGAGATACGATAGCAATTCGCGCTCAAGGTTTACCGCAGCAAAGTCGCTCCAGAATCAGGTTACAAATGCTGCTCACCTCTTGGCATATACACAGACGATGATAAAAATAAACAAAACGTACGTGGTCAGCCATTTAGCTGACTACGTACTTTCCTAATGGTCACTTTCCTACCACATGTCTGCATAGCTTCTTAGGTTACCGTCCACAGATTGGATTTGGGAAACTAACCCTATCACCGACCCAACCAGCGGTAGAAAGCTTGACACAATGCGTACTCAAATTCCGATGCCAGCGGTCGACAAACAAATTGGAGGATACACGAAGAGACAAGGAATACCTGTGTTTCATCTGACTACAGCAGCTGTGGTGTGGGACGTCAAGGGGAGGGTCTTGCGCCGCTGTGACGCAAGAGAAAGCAGCAGCAGTGGGGACAGCAGAAAATGCAGCAGGAGCAGGATGGAGAGCAGGTCGTGGCGATGCACCTGCTACTGCCAACCAGCAATGGCCAGTTTTTGTTCAGGTGTCCGACCCACTGTAAACCCCACGGCTGACCACCGCCCTCTCTCTCTCTTTCACCAGGAGGTGAGCTCTATTGCTGTAGCAACAATCAAGTAACTACACCCCTGTGTCAGTCCCCTGGCAGTGTTGTAACACCAACAGCGTCACCTCCCGTCACACACGTGCTGCCATCTACACCCAGCTCCCTCTCCTTCAGACTTCACGTCAAAGCAGCGTTCTCATGTTGCTCCAACCCTACCCATCCACTCTAGGGTCACGGCGAGGTAATACAAGAGTTCCTTGTTCCTTCATTATAGGGTTGAACTACCTAACTAGACAGAGTGGGTCAAGCCTTGGCTCTGGGTGAACCAACACACGATGTTTACGTTTTATGAATGTAAACGTACCTTTTCACCAGTACAGTTTGTATTCCAGTTCCTCAAATGTGTAATATATCACTGCAGCAACCCCACTATAGCACTGTAATATTCCCCTCCCGATAACCTTGTATGGTTGTCACTTCACAGGTAACTGTGTATTCTCCAGTGTAAAGTGTTATGTTGGGAGGTGAGGGATCTCGTACCCCCTCCACCTTCAGTATGACAGTGTGTAGTCCCAAACTCTGGTGTGGTCCCACGTCTGGTGTGGTCCCACAGTCTGGTGTGGTCCCACAGTCTGGTGTGGTCCCACAGTCCGGTGTGGTCCCACAGTCTGGTGTAGTTATACGTCTGATGTGGTCAGTCTGGTGTGATCCCACAGTCTGGTGTGGTCCCACAGTCCGGTGTGGTCCCACAGTCTGGTGTAGTTCTACGTCTGATGTGGTCAGTCTGGTGTGGTCCCATAGAGTGGTGTGGTCTTACAAACACGTGGCACCACACATGCTTGTGTGGCCACGCTAGTTGTTGTGGCCCTGAGGGAGTATGTTCGTACTCTCCGGCCACAAGAGCAGGGTGCAGAATAATGTCAGATTGAGCAGCTGACCCTGACCATACTTCGCTGTAACGGTCGTGGTAGCTGACAGGGTAGTGATGGCTGACAGGGTCGTGGTGGCTGACAAGGTAGTGATGGCTGACAGGGTCGTGGTGGCTGACAGGGTCGTGATGACTGACAGGGTCGTGGTGGCTGACAGGGTCGTGGTGGCTGACAGGGTCGTGGTGGATGGCACCCCTCCCTTTAAGGACGCCCCGCCTCACAAAACATGTTTACAAGCTTGAAAATAACTTAGGTAGCCTAGTCCCGGAACTTAGTGGTATGCATTACGAGGAAAACTAAAAAAAGAGGATTAAAAGAGACATAATTAAGACATACAAGATACTGAGGGAAGTGAAGAAGGCAGACAGGGACAAACTGAAGAGTAAAGTTAAGAGTCACGGGTCACCATCTGGAAAAGACCCGGGCCGGGACATGTACCGGCGAATCATTCAAGTCAATGAGAGTTAGATGGAAACTGAAAAACCCGCATATAAAGAACAGGGAAGGTAAGAATTGCATCAGTATTAGGATTGATCATGCAAAGGCAGCACAGTTATCCAGCTTCCTCTTGAAAACTTGTGTGTTCGTTCCGGGAGTATTTGTTATAGCTGCTGGTACCTCTAACACCAGCTATGGCGGAGCCCAACTCAACAGGAATCAATAAAGTTAGCAGGCAGTGCCTGCAGGTACAAGTCTATCCCCGGCAAAAATAAATCGATGAACACAAAAACAGTACTTAAGTACACGTACACACACACACGTACACACACACCCACACTAAACAAAGTTACGTGAGATATACGAGTTAACTCTATGTTCCAAGATATACAGAGGTGTCCAAACACACAACCACCCAGACCATCATGGCGATGTCAGGCTACGATGGTGAGTTACTACAAGCTTGTATCTTGTCACCTGGCCACCACGATCTATCTACCATACCTGGAGATACTTAAAGGATGTTTTCATGGGTCAACGCCCAAGCGGCCCGATTCCAGAGCCGGCCTCCTGGTAGACCAAGACCTGATTAACCAGGCTGTTACCGCTGGCCGCACCATGTCCAACGTACGAACCACAGCCCGGCTAGTCAGGAACTGATTTGAGGAACTTGTCAAGTTCCCTCTTCAAAGCAGACAAATGTTTGTTGGTAATTCCCCCGTATGCAGGAAGGTAGGGCGTCGACAGTGAGAGCTCTCATGCACATCGAGTTCTCTCTCTGTATACTCGTCGCGTCCTCGCTCATCACTGGAGGTACTCTGCATTGTCTAATTTCAGCGTGTTGGTTTAGGACCAGTCCCTCCAGGATTGTCCACGTGTAAATTATGATGCAATTTTCTCACCTTCGTTCCAAGAAATACATTGGGACTTCAAGCGTTACCACTGGTTCAGATGATTAATTAATTGTATACGAGTAGTGAAAGTTCCTTGTACGTTCTCTAGCTCAGCAATCTCGTCTGTCTTGAAGGTGACCGTTCGTACACAACAGCATTCCAGCCTGGAGAGAACAAGCTACCTGAAGAATATTATCACTGGCTCAGCGTGTCTTGACATGAAAGTTCTGCTTATCCAGCTAATTATTTTCTTTGCAGTATGCATAACATTCTTGTGATCCTTGAATATGAGATCTGACATTATCACTCCCGGGTCTCGCACATGGAACTTTCGCTCTACTGAATGATTTGAGTTTGTCCTGCACTTCGTTTCAGTCCTTATTTCCATCATTTTTCAATTACGGAGCAACAGAAACTTGCCCTCACTTAAGTTTGTCAGATATAAGACTTTGAAACAACAGTGGGAGCGAGTATATTGCACTGAGGAACACAGCTGTTCACTGTGGCAGCCTCCGACTTCACTCAACTATCCATCTGCCCACTTTTCCAGTTAACCTTTTTTTACAGGCATTTTGTGCGCTTTCACACTATGGTCGCACTTGTCGAAGCTTTTGCAAAACCAGTGTACACTGCATCGGCATCCAGCTTGTCTTCCAGTGCATCGACTATTCTGTCGTAACGATCAAGCAGTTGTTCAAAGCAGGAGGTACCTGCTCTAAACCCACGCTACCCTGGATAGTACAATTGCTGGAACTCCATGTAATCTACAATCTTACTTCTTTAGACCCGATCAAAGATTTTGATTGTGTAAAGTTAACACTATTGGTCTAAAGGTTTTCAGGACTGCTTTGTAAAGCAGAGCAATATCAGAACCTTTTAATGACTTTGGGATGACACCCGTGTTCAGGTTCCTTCTTTATAGAATACCGAGGTTCAGAGATCGTGCTTTCTTGGAATTTTTAATGAATATGGAGTTCCACGAGTCTGGGTCTGGGAAAGAATGTGTGATGTCGATGGCTTCTTCGAAGTCAACTGGGGACAGATCTACATCAGAAATAGTGGTGATGTTGGTAGTGTTTAATGTCTTATTAATGAAAAAGTCTTCCATCTGTTAACTGATGAGCGGCTCACTAACACCCTCTCTGTCTCCAATTTGCATCTTCTCCTCTGCTATATATGTGTGTGTCTGACCCATACTTCAGGCGCCAATAAGAACTGATTCAGATGGGCGGCGATCATATCATCTTCTCAAGAATATCAAATTTAAGGTCACAATTTATTGGTCCTAACTGATATTCTTGCCGAAACTGAATATGTTGAGTTCTCCCTCATGATTGATCTTGATTCTCTGTCTTAGGTCACTCTACACGACGAAGGTCTGAAGAAAAAAAAAACATTCTGAGGGTTTATCTCTGATAACGTCTACTTAGACCGAGGTTTTCCAGTACTTAGTCACCCTTGATTGGTACGACGTGATTTAGAAGGCTCGTAAGGGTCGTCCAGTGATGATTGTAACTGTGTTCGCTATTTTCTCAGTGTCTTCTCTTTCCTTCCCTAAAGCTTTCATCTCCAACAATTATTTCTGTCTTCCTCTACCCTCTTTATCTCCTCTCCTTATCCCCTTTCCCTTTGTCCTCTTTCTTCTTCCTCTCTCGCCAAGTCTCGATGACTCCATATAATTACCATTGGTGTGTGTGTGTGTACTCACCTATTTGTGGTTGCAGGGGTCGAGATATAGCTCCTACCCCCGCCTCTTCACTGGTCGCTACTAGGTCCTCTCTCTCCCTGCTCCATGAGCTTTATCATACCTCGTCTTAAAACTATGTATGGTTCCTGCCTCCACTACATCACTTGTGTGTGTGTGTGTGTGTGTGTGTGTGTCTGTGTGTGTGTGTGTGTGTGCATGCATGCAGATATCAGTCACCTCTGGCCGCCCTGACAATGATTTTCTCTGCAGAATGGTCGATATGTCCCGTTTTCTTTATCTGAAGTTATAAAACACGGGGATGCGAAAAGAAAATGGGAATGAGGTGCTTTTTTTTTAATGTGTATCTCATTTTTTGCAAAAGAATAAAGGAAGAGATGCTGTTAGTTATTCATTTATAAATGTTTTGAGCAGTGCCTTGTGACTGACGTGTGGCACTGTGTGACTGACGTGTGGTGCTGTGTGACTGACGTGTGGCACTGTGTGACTGACGTGTAGCACTGTGTGACTGACGTGTAGCACTGTGTAACTGACGTGTGGTGCTGTGTGACTGACGTGTAGCACTGTGTGACTGACGTGTGGCACTGTGTGACTGACGTGTGGTGCTGTGTGACTGTCGTGTAGCACTGTGTGACTGACGTGTAGCACTGTGTGACTGACGTGTGGCACTGTGTGACTGACGTGTGGCACTGTGTGACTGACGTGTGGCACTGTGTGACTGACGTGTGGCACTGTGTGACTGACGTGTGGCACTGTGTGACTGACGTGTGGCACTGTGTGACTGACGTGTGGCACTGTGTGACTGACGTGTGGCACTGTGTGACTGACGTGTGGCACTGTGTGACTGACGCGTGGCACTGTGTGACTGACGCGTGGCACTGTGTGACTGACGTGGCACTGTGTGACTGACGTGTAGCACTGTGTGACTGACGTGTGGCACTGTGTGACTGACGCGTGGTGCTGTGTGACTGACGTGTGGTGCTGTGTGACTGTCGTGTAGCACTGTGTGACTGACGTGTAGCACTGTGTGACTGACGTGTGGCACTGTGTGACTGACGTGTGGCACTGTGTGACTGACGTGTGGCACTGTGTGACTGACGTGTGGCACTGTGTGACTGACGTGTATCACTGTGTGACTGACGTGTGGCACTGTGTGACTGACGTGTAACACTGTGTGACTGACGTGTGGCACTGTGTGACTGTCGTGTAGCACTGTGTGACTGACGTGTAGCACTGTGTGACTGACGTGTGGCACTGTGTGACTGACGTGTGGCACTGTGTGACTGACGTGTAGCACTGTGTGACTGACGTGTAGCACTGTGTGACTGACGTGTGGTGCTGTGTGACTGACGTGTGGCGCTGTGTGACTGACGTGTGGCACTGTGTGACTGACGTGTGGTGCTGTGTGACTGACGTGTGGTGCTGTGTGACTGACGTGTGGTGCTGTGTGACTGACGTGTGGTGCTGTGTGACTGACGTGTGGCGCTGTGTAACTGACGTGTGGTGCTGTGTGACTGACGTGTGGCACTGTGTGACTGACGTGTGGTGCTGTGTGACTGACGTGTGGTGCTGTGTGACTGACGTGTGGCACTGTGTGACTGACGTGTGGTGCTGTGTGACTGACTGTGGTGCTGTGTAACTGACGTGTGCTGTGTGACTGACGTGTGGTGCTGTGTGACTGACGGTGGTGCTGTGTGACTGACGTGTGCACTGTGTAACTGACGTGTGGTGCTGTGTGACTGACGTGTGGCACTGTGTGACTGACGTGTGGCACTGTGACTGACGTGTGGTGCTGTGTGACTGACGTGTAGTGCTGTGTGACTGACGTGTAGCACTGTGTGACTGACTGTACACGTGTGACTGACGTGTAGCACTGTGTGACTGACGTGTGGTGCTGTGTGACTGACGTGTGGCACTGTGTGACTGACGTGTAGCACTGTGTGACTGACGTGTGCATGTGTGACTGACGTGTGGCTGTGTGACTGACGTGGTGCTGTGTGACTGACGTGTGCACTGTGTGACTGACGTGTAGCACTGGTGACTGACGTGTGGCACTGTGTGACTGACGTGTGGTGCTGTGTGACTGACGTGTGGCACTGTGTGACTGACGTGTGCACTGTGTGACTGACGGTGCTGTGTGACTGACGTGTGGTGCTGTGTGACGTGACTGTGTGACGTGCCTGTGTGACTGACGTGTGCACTGTGTGACTGACGTGTGGGACTGTGTGACTGACGTGTGGCACTGTGTGACTGACGTGTGGTGCTGTGTGACTGACGTGTGGCACTGTGTGACTGACGTGTAGCACTTGTGACTGACGTGTAGCACGTGTGACTGACGTGGCTGCTGGGGACTGACGTGTGGCACTGTGTGACTGACGTGTGCACTCTGTGACTGACGTGGCACTGTGTGACTGACGTGTGGTGCTGTGTGACTGACGTGTGGCACTGTGTGACTGACGTGCAGCACTGTGTGACTGACGTGCAGCACTGTGTGACTGACGTGTGGTGTTGTGTGACTGACGTGCAGCACTGTGTGACTGACGTGTGGCACTGTGTGACTGACGTGTGGCGCTGTGTAACTGACGTGTGGCGCTGTGTGAATGACGTGTGGCGCTGTGTGACTGACGTGTAGCACTCTGTGACTGACGTGTAGCACTGTGTGACTGACGTGTGCCTGTGTGACTGACGTGTGGCACTGTGTGACTGACGTGTGGCACTGTGTGACTGACGTGTTGCACTGTGTGACTGATGTGTGGCACTGTGTGACTGACGTGTGGCTAGCAGTAAAGAGTCTGGGACTGGGCCACGGGGGCGCTGACCCCAGGAAAACATTCTTCACGATACATTCACAGGAAAGTTCCAAGCACAGTAGGACGCATGGAAAGACATACAAGCAGGTAGTATACAAGCATGGGCACAACCAGGTGTTATACAAGCAAGGACACAAGCAAGCAGTATATAAGCAAGGACACAAGCAGTATACAAGCAGGGACAAACAAGCAGAATACAAGCAGGGGCACAAACAAGCAGTATAAAAGCAATGACACAAGCAAGCAGTATACAAGCAGGGACCCATCAAGCAAGGCTACAAGAAAGCAGTATACAAGCAAGGACACAAGCAGGCAGTATACAAGCAAGGACACAAGCAAGCAGTATACCAGCAAGGACACATGCAAGCAGTATACAAGCAAGGACACAAGCAAGCAGTATACAAGCAAGGACACAAGCAAGCAGTATACAAGCAAGGACACAAGCTGGCAGTATACAAGCAAGGACACAAGCTGGCAGTATACAAGCAAGGACACAAGCAAGCAGTATACAAGCAAGGGCACAAGCAAGCAGTATACAAGCAAGGACACAAGCTGGCAGTATACAAGCAAGGACACAAGCAAGCAGTATACAAGCAAGGACACAAGCAAGCAGTATACAAGCAAGGACACAAGCAAGCAGTATACAAGCAAGGACACAAGCTGGCAGTATACAAGGACACAAGCAAGCAGTATACAAGGACACAAGCAGGCAGTATACAAGCAAGGACACAATCAAGCAGTATACAAGCAAGGACACAAGCAAGCAGTATACAAGCAAGGACACAAGCTGGCAGTATACAAGGACACAAGCAAGCAGTATACAAGGACACAAGCAGGCAGTATACAAGCAAGGACACAAGCAAGCAGTATACAAGGACACAAGCAGGCAGTATACAAGCAAGGACACAAGCAAGCAGTATACAAGCAAGGACACAAGCAAGCAGTATACAAGCAAAGTACAAACAGGCAGTATACAAGCAAGGACACAAGCTGGCAGTATACAAGCAAGGACACAAGCAGGCAGTATACAAGCAGGCAGTATACAAGCAGGCAGTATACAAGCAAGGACACAAGCAGGCAGTATACAAACAAGGACACAAGCAGGCAGTATACAAGCAAGGACACAAGCTGGCAGTATACAAGCAAGGACACAAGCAAGCAGTATACAAGCAAGGACACAAGCAAGCAGTATACAAGCAAGGACACAAGCAGGCAGTATACAAGCAAGGACACAAGCAGGCAGTATACAAGCAAGGACACAAACAGGCACTATACAAGCAAGGACACAAGCAGGCAGTATACAAGCAAGGACACAAGCAAGCAGTATACAAGCAAGGACACAAGCAAGCAGTATACAAGGACACAAGCAGGCAGTATACAAGCAAGGACACAATCAAGCAGTATACAAGCAAGGACACAAGCAAGCAGTATACAAGCAAGCAGTATACAAGCAAGGACACAAGCAAGCAGTATACAAGCAAGGACACAAGCAAGCAGTATACAAGCAAGGACACAAACAGGCAGTATACAAGCAAGGACACAAGCTGGCAGTATACAAGCAAGGACACAAGCAGGCAGTATACAAGCAAGGACACAAGCAGGCAGTATACAAGCAAGGACACAAGCAGTATACAAGCAAGGACACAAGCAGGCAGTATACAAGCAAGGACACAAGCAGGCAGTATACAAGCAAGGACACAAGCTGGCAGTATACAAGCAAGGACACAAGCTGGCAGTATACAAGCAAGGACACAAGCAGGCAGTATACAAGCAAGGACACAAGCAGGCAGTATACAAGCAAGCACACAAGCAGGCAGTATACAAGCAAGGACACAAGCAGGCAGTATACAAGCAAGGACACAAGCAGGCAGTATACAAGCAAGGACACAAGCAGGCAGTATACAAGCAAGGACACAAACAGGCAGTATACAAGCAAGGACACAATCTGGCAGTATACAAGCAAGGACACAATCTGGCAGTATACAAGCAAGGACACAAGCTGGCAGTATACAAGCAAGGACACAAGCAGGCAGTATACAAACAAGGACACAAGCAGGCAGTATACAAGCAAGGACACAAGCAGGCAGTATACAAGCAAGGACACAAACAGGCAGTATACAAGCAAGGACACAATCTGCCAGTATACAAGCAAGGACACAAGCAGGCAGTATACAAGCAAGGACACAAGCAGTATACAAGCAAGGACACAAGCTGGCAGTATACACACCTGAGTGATGGTGTCTGGCACTACTGTGGCTACTTGTATTACGTTCAGTTTCTAAGTAGAGCCGACGATGAGCAGTGGGAGGGGCGGGGGGTGACGAGGGGGCGGGGTGACGAGGGGGCGGGGGGTGACGAGGGGGCAGGGGTGAGGGGTGGGTTGGGGCGGGGGTGAGTGAGGTTCGTTGGTAGGATTGGGGTTGGGGTTGGGGTGAGAGGTAGTGGTGGGGCGTGGGTGTTGGTGGTGGGGTGGGAGGAGGAAGTATAGTAGTAAGTTAAAGGGGTGATAGCAGGGCGTGGTGAGGGAGTAGTGAGTTAAAGGGGTGATGTCAAGTGGACGAGGAAAAGAACCGAGGAGAGAGGAGGGGGAGACAAGGAAAGAGAGGAGGGGGAGACAAGGAAAGAGAGGAAGGGGAGACAAGGAAAGAGAGGAGGGGGAGACAAAGAAAGAGGGGGAGACAAGGAAAGATGAGGGGGAGACAAGGAAAGAGAGGAGGGGGAGACAAAGAAAGAGGAGGGGGAGACAAGGAAAGATGAGGGGGAGACAAAGAAAGAGAGGAGGGGAAGACAAGGAAAGAAAGGAGGGGAAGACAAAATAAATGAGGTGCGAGAAAGAACCAGAAGAAACAGGGAGAGAGAGAGATGCCAAAGGGAAGGGGTTGCGAAAGGAAGGAGGAGTACCAAGGGAAGGGGAGGGAGAGGGAGGGAGGAAGAGGAGTGAGAGACAAAAAGAGGAGAGGCGGAGCAGAGGAGAGAAGAGGCGGGGTTGGAGTCAGGCCAGTGACCTCTACACCAGCTGCACCAGCTGTATCACTAGAAAAAGTAGCAGCAACAGCAGTAGCAGCAACAGCAGTAGCAGCAACAGCTAGAGCAGCAGCAGCAGTAACACCAAAAGAAACCACAAATGCTTCAAGCGCAGAGACAACAGAAGGAGCACCACTCTCGCCTCACCACCACAGCACCACCAACACCCCAGCAGCACCACAGCAGCACCAACACTACAGCAGAAGCACTACCACCACCACAGCAGCAGCACCACCACCACCACCACCACCACAGCAACACCACAGTACCACCACCACAGCAGCACCAACACCACCAACACCCGAACACCATTAAAGCAGCACCAACATCACAGCACCACCACAGCAGCACCACCCCAGCAGCAGCACCACCACCATCGTCCAGTACTTCATCTCCATGGATTCATTGCCTCTTTACCCCCTCCTATCCTCTTCCCCTCCTTCCACACCACACCTCCACTAATGGTACCCTCCACGCCCACGCATACCAACGCCCACGCCCTCTATTACCCCCGCCTCGCCCCTCCCTTACACACGAACCTGTTCACATTTTGCCCCCCACCTGCCTCATTCTTGCCATCACTAACCACCACTACACTAGTAACACCACCATCATCACGCCTCTGCACCAGGGAGTGTAACAAACAGGTTGAGGGAGGTTGTGGGATCTACTCAGTGGGGCCAGTTTTTCCCTATTCTTCAAATGTGGTGCCTTTACCACCATTTCCTCCACTACCACAACAACCACCACTACCAGCACTAAACATTAGACCTACCACAACCACCTCCAGGACCAGCGACACAACAACCATCTTGTTTTGTTTTTTTCCTCTTAGAAAAAGGAAGCTGCGAAGAGAACTCAATCAGACCTTTAAGATATTGAATGGCTTTCACAGTCCATAACTCGAGACGATGAATGAAAACGAGAGGCAGAAGATGCAACACGAACGTATGCAAAAGTTTTTTTTGTTTTTCTTGCAAACAGAATTATATAATAAACTCTCGGATAATTTTACGAGCCTGACAACAATAAAGTCAGTCAAGAATCAGCTAGACAGGCGTTGTGCAAGTACAGGATTCAAGTACATAATGTACGTTGTGCTCTAGCGGCAGGAGCTGCCAGAGCTTTCAGAACCCACATGCTCAATATAAACCTATCAGTTTATATTTTCATCAAGCTATCGGTCAAGCCTGAAGGGTCACCCCAAACCGTTTTATACCGAATACCATAAAACGTGATAATAAGTCATGTTGACTGGGAAGGCGAGGGTGTGGTGAGGGCAGACAGGAGGTGAGGGTGTGGTGAGGGCAGACAGGAGGTGAGGGTGTGGTGAGGGCAGACAGGAGGTGAGGGTGTGGTGAGGGCAGACAGGAGGTGAGGGTGTGGTGAGGGCAGACAGGAGGTGAGGGCAGACAGGAGGTGAGGGTGTGGTGAGGGCAGACAGGAGGGAAATGTTAAGAGGCGCCTCAGTTTCCCTGTCTCCTAACATCATGTTTATTTTTTCACTATAATCTACCTTGTCCATAATTACTATCGCATTTGCTTTGTCTGTTTTCATAATGTAAATTTCAGGATCTTTCCTTAATTCATGGTATAACTTAACAAATCTTTGAGAACAATTGTGTGGCAGAGGTCTGAGCAAAGCTCCTGGGTGGTGGTAGTATACCTTGGATAGGGCTGGGCTTTGAAATGATCCGAGGTAGGATAACAACTCTTAGCCTGGTAGTGACCAGGCGTAGAACCACTGCTACAGACTTCTGTGAGTGGCAGTGGCGTAACACTAGCAGTTCTAGAAGCAGTAATTTAGTAGTAGTAGCCCACGTCTTACAACTAGTTCCATCTGTCCTGTAAATTTTTGTCATTTTTCAAATGTGGTTTGAAATAGTTTTCTCTAGGTTTTTATGGCGGCAGTGGTTTTAGGGAGGGGAGAGAGCCTCCTACTTTTCTAAACCTGACTCATACACGTAAATACGATAGTCCTTAATCTAGATAGCAGTAGTTGTTGATAGTTTTTTTCTATGCAG
>WNWK01001012.1:0-127500 GCA_009830355.1 Cherax destructor | reverse complement strand
ACCAGTGTGAGGGGGAACACGTGTAAACCAGTGTGAGGGGGAACACGTGTAAACCAGTGTGAGGGGGAACACGTGTAAACCAGTGTGAGGGGAACACGTGTAAACCAGTGTGAGGGGGAACACGTGTAAACCAGTGTGAGGGGGAACACGTGTACACCAGTGTGAGGGGGAACACGTGTACACCAGTGTGAGGGGGAACACATGTACACCAGTGTGAGGGGGAACACGTGTACACCAGTGTGAGGGGAACACATGTACACCAGTGAGGGGAGGGAGGGATGGGGGGAGGAGGAGAGGGGAGGGAGGATATGGGTAATGAGAGTACATGTTGACTTGTGTTTATGTCACTCAAGTTAAACTTGAGGTAACGCAGCCACATAAAATAACCTTAACATTCTCATTCTCTCCCAACACCCCCCTCCCCTCCCCCTCTACCCCCATCCACCTCCAACCCCCCCCACACACACAACGTGACAGTGATAACCATAACCCCCCTCCCCCCTAACCTCTGGCGGAGGTTTAAAATAAAAAAATATATTACTTAACCATTATTAAAGAGAATAAATACCAGCATAAGGAAGCTGGTATTTATGTAAACACAAGAGAACACTGTTCTGGCAATTACAAAAGTGTTGTGTTTAGTCTGCGGTGAACTTACAAGGGAAGAGGTCACACGTGACCTCGTAACCAAGCTGACCACCCAGGTTCCATTCTTTGTCTGTTATGGTCTCCTCCTGACTTTTAATTTGTCGCTTGAACGGAGTTCCTTCGTCCTAGTATGGTGGGTCCTGTCACACCTATGTTCAAACCTGTGCATAAAACGTGACTACACGCGCGCGCGCGCGTATAGTGTGTGTGTGTGACGTCACCTGTGGTATGCCAAGCAGCTGGTATTTTGGTTTAAATGTTTCATTACGATGATCCAGCGCCTGCCAAGTCCACTTGCCCCTTACCTGAATGGGAATATTTCTGACCCACGGAAAACATGTTTGTGTATTTTAGGAGTGTGGGGCCGGGTTGTGCCCCTCCCCTCCCGGGCACGCAGGGAGGGGGCAAACCTCCCTCCCTGGAGGGCTGGGAGGGGGACAGACCTCCCTCCCTGTAGTGCAGGGGAAGGGGGGAGGGGCAGACGGGGAAATCCCGTTACGTAATTCACAAACATTTACACACTAACTGCATTAATCTCCGCATTGTTACTCGTAACTTTGATCTGCCTCTATGTTTCCAACACAAGACTCTCGCTGGATCCAAGTGACTTATTGCTGACAACAGTGAGGGCCGTACACACGGTCCAGTCATGCCAACACTGGCACACAGTGAGGGCCGTACACACGGTCCAGTCATGCCAACACTGGCACACAGTGAGGGCCGTACACACGGTCCAGTCATGCCAACACTGGCACACAGTGAGGGCCGTACACACGGTCCAGTCATGCCAACACTGGCACACAGTGAGGGCCATACACACGGTCCAGTCATGCCAACACTGGCACACAGTGAGGGCCGTACACACGGTCCAGTCATGCCAACACTGGCACACAGTGAGGGCCGTACACACGGTCCAGTCATGCCAACACTGGCACACAGTGAGGGCCGTACACACGGTCCAGTCATGCCAACACTGGCACACAGTGAGGGCCATACACACGGTCCAGTCATGCCAACACTGGCACACAGTGAGGGCCTACACACGGTCCAGTCATGCCAACACTGGCACACAGTGAGGGCCGTACACACGGTCCAGTCATGCCAACACTGGCACACAGTGAGGGCCGTACACACGGTCCAGTCATGCCAACACTGGCACACAGTGAGGGCCGTACACACGGTCCAGTCATGCCAACACTGGCACACAGTGAGGGCCGTACACACGGTCCAGTCATGCCAACACTGGCACACAGTGAGGGCCATACACACGGTCCAGTCATGCCAACACTGGCACACAGTGAGGGCCATACACACGGTCCAGTCATGCCAACACTGGCACACAGTGAGGGCCTACACACGGTCCAGTCATGCCAACACTGGCACACAGTGAGGGCCATAACACAGTCCAGTCATGCCAACACTGGCACACAGTGAGGCCGTACACACGGTCCAGTCATGCCAACACTGGCACACAGTGAGGGCCATACACACGGTCCAGTCATGCCAACACTGGCACACAGTGAGGGCCATACACACGGTCCAGTCATGCCAACACTGGCACACAGTGAGGGCCAGTACACACGGTCCAGTCATGCCAACACTGGCACACAGTGAGGGCCGTACACACGGTCCAGTCATGCCAACACTGGCACACAGTGAGGGCCGTACACACGGTCCAGTCATGCCAACACTGGCACACAGTGAGGGCCGTACACACGGTCCAGTCATGCCAACACTGGCACACAGTGAGGGCCTACACACGGTCCAGTCATGCCAACACTGGCACACAGTGAGGCCATACACACGGTCCAGTCATGCCAACACTGGCACACAGTGAGGGCCATACACACGGTCCAGTCATGCCAACACTGGCACACAGTGAGGGCCGTACACACGGTCCAGTCATGCCAACACTGGCACACAGTGAGGGCCATACACACGGTCCAGTCATTCCAACACTGGCACACAGTGAGGGCCTGCACACGGTCCAGTCATGCCAACACTGGCACACAGTGAGGGCCATACACACGGTCCAGTCATGCCAACACTGGCACACAGTGAGGGCCATACACACGGTCCAGTCATGCCAACACTGGCACACAGTGAGGGCCGTCACACGGTCCAGTCATGCCAACACTGGCACACAGTGAGGGCCATACACACGGTCCAGTCATGCCAACACTGGCACACAGTGAGGGCCATACACACGGTCCAGTCATGCCAACACTGGCACACAGTGAGGGCCGTACACACGGTCCAGTCATGCCAACACTGGCACACAGTGAGGGCCATACACACGGTCCAGTCATGCCAACACTGGCACACAGTGAGGGCCGTACACACGGTCCAGTCATGCCAACACTGGCACACAGTGAGGGCCATACACACGGTCCAGTCATGCCAACACTGGCACACAGTGAGGGCCATACACACGGTCCAGTCATGCCAACACTGGCACACAGTGAGGGCCATACACACGGTCCAGTCATGCCAACACTGGCACACAGTGAGGGCCGTACACACGGTCCAGTCATGCCAACACTGGCACACAGTGAGGGCCGTACACACGGTCCAGTCATGCCAACACTGGCACACAGTGAGGCCATACACACGGTCCAGTCATGCCAACACTGGCACACAGTGAGGGCCATACACACGGTCCAGTCATGCCAACACTGGCACACAGTGAAGGCCATACACACGGTCCAGTCATGCCAACACTGGCACACAGTGAGGGCCATACACACGGTCCAGTCATGCCAACACTGGCACACAGTGAGGGCCGTACACACGGTCCAGTCATGCCAACACTGGCACACAGTGAGGGCCGTACACACGGTCCAGTCATGCCAACACTGGCACACAGTGAGGGCCATACACACGGTCCAGTCATGCCAACACTGGCACACAGTGAGAGCCGTACACACGGTCCAGTCATGCCAACACTGGCACACAGTGAGGCCGTACACAGTCCAGTCATGCCAACACTGGCCCACAGTGAGGGCCGTACACAGGTCCAGTCATGCCAACACTGGCACACAGTGAGGTCGTACACACGGTCCAGTCATGCCAACACTGGCACACAGTGAGGGCCGTACACACGGTCCAGTCATGCCAACACTGGCACACAGTGAGGGCCGTACACACGGTCCAGTCATGCCAACACTGGCACACAGTGAGGGCCGTACACACGGTCCAGTCATGCCAACACTGGCACACAGTGAGGGCCGTACACACGGTCCAGTCATGCCAACACTGGCACACAGTTTTCCTCACTGCTGGTAAATCTTACACTAAGAGAAACGTTGACTCAGTTAAACCTTGTTGTGTAACCTCTGGCTTCTTCACCTCTAATCAATTAATATTTACAGACCGATGTATATAGGACGTCTCTAATGTTTTGAAGTGTTGGGCAGAACTCACATGACTTCACAGACCTGTCAACCTGAACAATGATGTCAGGGATAACAGAGGTCAACAATACGCCCTACACACGCGTAAAAAATAGGCACTACACATGTTTAAGATTAGGAGATGCATAAAGGTGAAACTAAGACATTTCTCAGAGAGGCAGACATACATTAAGTCGCAAAAATATTGAAACATTTAACAGAGGAGTGAAGAATTATTGATATGATACACTGATCCTTCAAGACAATCTGGTGTGTGTGTGTACTCACCTATTTGTACTCACCTATTTGTGGTTGCAGGGGTCGAGTCATAGCTCCTGGCCCCGCCTCTTCACTGATTGCTACTAGGTCCTCTCTCTCCCTGCTCCATGAGCTTTATCAAACCTAGTCTTAAAACTATGTATGGTTCCTGCCTCCACTATGTCGCTTTCTAAGCTATTCCACTTCCTGACAACTCTATGACTGAAGAAATACTTCCTAACATCCCTTTGACTCATAGGAGTCTTCAACTTCCAATTATGACCCCTTGTTTCTGTGTCCCCTTTTGGAACATCTTGTCTCTGTCCACCTTATCTATTCCTCGCAGTATTTTATATGTCGTTATCATGTCTCCCTAACCCTCCTGTCCTCTAGTGTCGTCAGGCCGATTTCCCTTAACCTTTCTTCGTAGGACAATCCCCTTAGCTCTGGGACTAGTCTTGTTGCAAACCTTTGCACTTTCTCTAATTTCTTGACGTGCTTGACCAGGTGTGGGTTCCAAACCGGTGCTGCATACTCCAGTATGGGCCTGACGTATATGGTATACAGAGTCTTGAATGATTCCTTAGTGAGGTATTGGAACGCTATTCTTAGGTTTGCCAGCCGCCCGTATGCTGCAGCAGTTATCTGATTGATGTGTGCCTCAGGAGATGTGCTCGGTATTATACTCACCCCAAGATCTTTTCTTTGAGTGAGGCTTGCAGTCTTTGGCCACCTAGACTATACTCTGTCTGCGGTCTTCTTTGCCCTTCCCCGATATTCATGACTTTACATTTGGCAGGGTTAAATTCAAGGAGCCAGTTACTGGACCAGGCTTGCAGCCTGTCCAGGTCTCTTTGTAGTCCTGCCTGATCCTCGACTGATTTTATTCTTCTCATTAACTTCACATCATCTGCAAACAGGGACACTTCTGAGTCTATCCTTCCGTTATGTCATTCACATATACCAAAAACAGTACAGGTCCTAGGACTGACCCTTGTGGAACTCCACTCGTCACAGGTGCCCACTCTGACATCTCGTCACGTACCATGACTCGTTGTTGCCTCCCTGTCAGATATTCTCTGATCCATTGCAGTGTTTTCCTGTTACGTGTGCCTGATCCTTTAGCTTTTGCATTAACCTCTTGTGAGGAACTGTGTCGAACGCCTTCTTGCAGTCAAAAATGCAAAAATGTGTGTGTGTGTGTGTGTGTGTGTGTGTGTGTGTGTGTGTGTGTGTGTGTTTTACAAGACTTAAAATTCTTGTTTTGGTGGTAAATAAACCTAGGCAATTTCATGTTTATAATTTTGTCTATTTCTATCCCATTCAAAAATATTTGTTATTCTCTACACCGACCGTAAATTTCCATTACTGTCAGGTATTGCCCTTCCCAGTAGTTTACATAAGAACATAAGAAAGGAGGAACACTGCAGCAGGCCTGTTGGCCCATACTAGGCAGGTCCTTCACAATCCATCATAAGAACATAAGAACATAAGACAGGAGGAACAAAGAACATAAGAAAGTGCAGTAAAGAAGCTCTGTGCAAGCTCTGATATCTGCCCTGAACGGAGCCGTCAACACTGAACAGTACTCTAAGTGAGAGAGCACATTTCAATAGTGTCACCATTCTCATTACTTTTTATTTGGAAAATTCTCATTACTTTTTATTTGGAAAATTCTCATTATCAACCTTGTCATTTTTCTGGCCTTTTGCAACGTTTATCTTTTAGTATCGAGTCTAAATTATAGGTCAGTTGACATTATTACACCCACGTCTTTCACAAGTTCCTTTCGTTCTACAAGGTAGTCCTCCTGTGCTTTGTACACAGTGTCTCTTTTGAGTTCTTCATTCTTGTCACAGCTGAATACTTGTAAATTCTCCCTACTAAATACGATGTTATTATCTACTACCTACTGCAAGACTGTTCAAACCCGCTTGCAGGTTTTCCGTATCTTCTACATTCAAGACAAGAGATGCCAAGCCAATGATGATCCTTTTTAAATCACTTGTTCTCTCTAGGCTGGAATACTGCTGTACATTAACATCCCCATTCAAGGCAGGTGAAATTGCAGATCTAGAGAATGTACAGAGAACCTTTACTGCACGTATAAGTTCCATCAAACACCTTAACTACTGGGAACGCCTGGAAGCACTAGACTTACGTTCACTGGAGCGCAGGCGAGAGAGATATATCATAATCTATACCTGGAAGATTCTGGAGGGACTGGTCCCTAATATGCACACAGAAATCACTCCATACGAAAGCAAAAGACTTGGAAGACGGTGCAACGTACCCCCAGGGAAAAGTAGGGGCGCCACTGGTACACTAAGAGAAAATACAATAAGTGTCCGGGGCCCAAGACTGTTCAACAGCCTCCCACCAGCCATAAGGGGCATTACCAGTAGACCTCTAGTTGCCTTCAAGAGGGAGCTGGACAGATACCTAAAGTCAGTGCCAGATCAGCCGGGCTGTGGTTCGTACGTTGGACTACGTGCAGCCAGCAGTAACAGCCTCGTTGATCAGGCCCTGATCCACCGGGAGGCCTAGTCATAGACCGAGCCGCGGGGACGTCGATCCCCGGAATGCCCTCCAGGTAGGTAGCAGGTAGGAGGCGACTTTCATGCATGTTTTCGTATCGTATGCAAAGGATAATACGAGGCTGTGGCTAATATTATTAGCTATGTATCCTATAAAGATAAGAAACAGTAGAGGCCCCAGGACCGTGTGTCAGGATACCAAACCTTTTACTTTTCTAAGGCAGATTTTGTTCTTTTTTTACTACTTTATGTTCTATTCGATTGAAAAGTGAGCTTTTGTTTATCCGTTTTTCATGTTATACCTAATGACCTAATTTTATGGTACCTTGCTCCCTGATCACAACTGTGGCTAATATTCTGACCACTGTCTGCTATAGGGTACAAAACAGTAACCTTAACCCCACAGTATATCAACTGATCTCTTGTCTTTCTGTGTGTGTTACAGATACCTTCAAGAAACAGAAAATCAAGACAAAGCAATAGTGGTGGTTTAGAACAGACTCATGTACAATTAACAGTGTCAAAACATTACACGCTTGTAGATGTTGTGGAACCAAGCTGTTCAGACTGTCAGTCCACCTGAATGGAACTTGTGTATACATTGCCAAGCAGAAATTTCTGAGAGGATAAATATCTGATCATGTTTGGTGGATTACATAGAGATAACAACGTTCAAGATCACTGGTGACTGACTCGATGGCAGTGGTTGGGCAGCTGCCATTTGCAATGCTGGCATTACTACAAAGAGGTACCAAAACTAATATTACTGACAAGGGTATTAAACTTGCACTTTGCTAAGTTTAAGTCTTTATTTTTTTTTACTTCCACTAACCATATTTTACGAGACCAATCCATGATCACAACTGCATCTTGGTTTTCTTGCAAAACTTCTGTAATTTTGTGATGATCCAGTAGTTGTAACAAGCATTATCTTCATGCCGGAAATCCGTGTTCACTTGGATTGTGTAGGGTTGGGTTGTGTAGGGTTGGGTTGTGTAGGGTTGGGTTGTGTAGGGTTGGGTTGTGTAGGGTTGGGTTGTGTAGGTTGGGTGTGTAGGGGGTGTGTAGGGTTGGGTTGGGTGTAGGTTGGGTTGTGTAGGGTTGGGTTGTGTAGGGTTGGGTTGTGTAGGGTTGGGTTGTGTAGGGTTGGGTTGTGTAGGGTTGGGTTGGGTTGTGTAGGGTTGGGTTGTGTAGGGTTGGGTTGTGTAGGGTTGGGTTGTTAGGGTTGGGTGTGAGGGTTGGGTTGGGTTTGTAGGGTTGGGTTGTGTAGGGTTGGGTTGTGTAGGGTTGGGTTGTGTAGGGTTGGGTGTGTAGGGTTGGGTTGTGTAGGGTTGGGTTGTGTAGGGTTGGGTTGTGTGGGTTGGGTTGTGTAGGGTTGGGTGTGTAGGTTGGGTTGTAGGGTTGGGTTGTGTAGGGTTGGGTTGTGTAGGGTTGGGTTTGTAGGGTTGGGTTGTGTGTAGGGTTGGGTTGTGTAGGGTTGGGTTGTGTAGGGTTGGGTTGTGTAGGGTTGGGTTGTGTAGGGTTGGGTTGTGTAGGGTTGGGTTGTGTAGGGTTGGGTTGTGTAGGGTTGGGTTGTGTAGGGTTGGGTTGTGTAGGGTTGGGTTGTGTAGGGTTGGGTTGTGTAGGGTTGGGTTGTGTAGGGTTGGGCTGTGTAGGGTTGGGTTGTGTAGGGTTGGGCTGTGTAGGGTTGGGTTGTGTAGGGTTGGGTTGTGTAGGGTTGGGTTGTGTAGGGTTGGGTTGTGTAGGGTTGGGCTGTGTAGGTTGGTTGTGTTGGCTTGTAGGGTTGGGCTGTGTATGGTTGGGCTGTGTAGGGTTGGGTTGTATAGGGTTGGGTTGTGTAGGGTTGGGTTAGGTGGCGTCTCGCTACCCTTTCAAAGAGTTGTATAATATGATACTGTGCTACTGATTTGTACTTTTCCCCCCTAAGTTCCACTACCTCCTTTGTGTCGAAGAGTTGTCTTTACTTTTTAAGGCCTCTGATATTTCAGCTATAACTAAGCTGTTTCTCCAAGGTATACCGAGTGATCGTGCCAATATTATTTAGCACGTCTTTATATTTATAAAGGTGGATGACTGCAGCACAGGTGCTGCATGTGTGGTCATACTGTCTGTTTCCTTTTCGAATTCTGAAAGATTCGTGTATATGTTAGATATATTATTCGTAGTGTGGACAGAGGCAGTGAAAAAACACCTACCCGGAGCCTCCATTCTCCTCTCATTTAATTGGATTACCGAAGCATTGATTCAAACTGCTCAATCAAAAGCCCAGTATGAATCAACCTTCATTTCGCTTATTTCGTTTTCGTCATCGGACTACTGACTCAATTCTGCAGGTGATATTTGTCTTGAATTTTGCGAATGTGAACAAATATTTAGATTTATTTTTTGTTTGCTATTTATTGAATGGTTTGTTGTTCTGCTTCTTCCAGTTTTCATCAATGTTTTAGTTTTTACTCCGTTATCTGTAATGTCTCGGTATAAGAAAGAAAGAACACTGCAGCAGGCCTACTGGCCCATGCGAGGCAGGTCCAAGGCTCCTACCGGCTTAAGCCAATGCCCCAACCTAGTCAGGTCAGGTCACATTCACTTAAGGAAGGCACCTGTACAACATTTGGGTGTCTTTATCCTGGGAAAAGCTATTAAGACTGCTTGCTGGACTGAACACATCGACTCCAGGCTGAGGGACTGATTACCTCGAACTCCTCCTCACCTTCCATCGTTCTCCTCATTGGACTGAAGAAACCTCTGGCTGGCGAAACGTTTCCAGAAATAAAGGTTACTCAAATGGTGTACAAGAGTCTCATTTATCAGTTCCTTAACCGTTTCTCTTCTGCACATTCTTCAGCATTCTCTCTCAATACTTTCTGTATTTTACACAGACCTTGTATGCTTCTGTATTTTACACAGACCTTGTATGCTTCTGTATTTTACACAGACCTTGTATACTTCTGTATTTTACACAGACCTTGTATACTTCTGTATTTTACACATACCTTGTATGCTTCTGTATTTTACACAGACCTTGTATGCTTCTGTATTTTACACTTACCTTGTATGCTTCTGTATTTTACACAGACCTTGTATGCTTCTCCTGTATCAATTGTTTTACACAGACCTTGTATGCTTCTGTATTTTACACAGACCTTGTATGCTTCTGTATTTTACACAGACCTTGTATGCTTCTGTATTTTACACAGACCTTGTATGCTTCTGTATTTTACACAGACCTTGTATGCTTCTGTATTTTACACAGACCTTGTATGCTTCTGTATTTTACACAGACCTTGTATGCTTCTGTATTCAGTTTACGATTTACAGTTGTATGGAGTTCTTTCTACGGGCCGTATTTTACCAAGATGATAAGCTATGTATACATGTAAGAAACTGTATTGTATACAATATACCTTGTACTTTTGGGATTTGTCAACACGGACCTTGTAAGCCTCCTCTGTAATCCGATCACAGACCTTGTATGCTTCTGTATTTTACACAGACCTTGTATGCTTCTGTATTTTACACATACCTTGTATGCTTCTGTATTTTACACAGACCTTGTATGCTTCTGTATTTTACACAGACCTTGTATGCTTCTGTATTTTACACAGACCTTGTATGCTTCTGTATTTTACACAGACCTTGTATGCTTCTGTATTTTACACAGACCTTGTATGCTTCTGTATTTTACACAGACCTTGTATGCTTCTGTATTTTACACAGACCTTGTATGCTTCTGTATTCAGTTTAGACTTGCAGTGGTGTGGGTTGAGGGTCTTCACGGGCGCGTGTTGTGTACCTCAAGGATGATAAGCTATATGTATACATGTAAGAAACATGTATTGTATACCAATATGATACTGTACCTGTTGGATGCTGCCTGTGGTCAAAGCCCCCACGGCCCTGTCCCAGACCAGGCCTCCTGCTGGATCAATCCCCCGATCATGCAGGTTGTTACTGCTTGCCGCACGCAGTGCACAATGTACGAACCACAACAATGCCAACAACTTGGAGCCATTAAACTCTATATGGATCTTTGCACTTCTTAAATTCCAGTAGCATGAATGACGACACTCTCGAGCACCACTTACCAATATTTTCCACTTCTCGTAATTTCCACTTAAGTTAACGTAAAGCTTAGGGGACACCGCGACAAGTGCCAGGGATGTCCCAGCATCCCAGTGAAGATGTAGTGTTCTGAGGTAGGATGAGAGATGCTGAGGTATGGACATGTGACGGGTGAGGGTGCTGACTCACTACGCTTCCCTCCCTCCACAACACTTCCCTCCCTCCACAACACTTCCCTTCCTCCACAACACTTCCCTCCCTCCACAATGCTTCCCTCCCTCCACAATGTTTCCCTCCCTCCACAACACTTCCCTTCCTCCACAACACTTCCCTCCCTCCACAACACTTCCCTTCCTCCACAACACTTCCCTTCCTCCACAACACTTCCCTCCTCCACTACACTTCCTTCCCTCCACTACACTTCCCTCCCTCCACTACACCTATGGCCCAATCTTCAACACAAGGGTGCATCCTTATTTGCTGTAAGTGGCAAATCAGTATTATTCTGCGAGCCGCTAGCAGCAACAGCCTGGTTGACCATGTAGTCAAGAAGGAAGCCCAGACTCTGGACGAGCTACGAGAGTACAAGAACCCTCGACGCAAGTCACAGGTGCATGCCCCTCCCCCTTCCCCCACTGTTCCTGACCACATACTAGCAACGGTAGGTACCTGTTTTAATCGACTGTTGCGACTAGCATCCTGAAGAATTTGACGCTGATGTGTAACTCCAGGTCTGCTGGAAGTCTTGTCCATGCCACGTGTCAGTAAAGCTCCAGAGCCGCTGGAAGTGCTAATGTGATGGATAAAAGACATCCATATAATGTGTTTTACCTCAGGACGCTCAAACACCCACCCCATCCATCCTCCTCCACTTCATAAATTTCCAACCAGTGGAAATTTTAACAAGTGTTATGAGGACCAGATTAGTGAAGATGGACCACCACCAGCACAACTCTGCCGCCGAAGCTACAAGTTAGTGGTTGTCTCCACTCCAACCCTCTCACCAGTACGCACTCCCACTCTCCCTAGATAATCCACACTACCCGACACTGCGTGTCTGCCACCATCCCCTCCCGGTCCTCAATCTTTCTATTATTTCATCAGACCACGTGGCCACAACACACAAGACCACGTGCCCACAACGCAAACATCAAACAGTATGCTAATCTATACGTCCTTCTCTCGTGTGTGTGTTTGTGTGTGTGTGTGTGTACTCACCTATTTGTGGTTGCAGGGGTCGAGACTCAGCACCTAGCCCCGCCTCTTCACCGACCGTGTGTGTGTACTCAACTACCTGGAGGGTACACTCCCTCCAGGTAATTGAGTACACACACACACACACACACACACAGAGAGAAGGACATACAGATTAGCATACTGCTTGATGTTTGTGTTGTGGGCACGTGGTCTTGTGGGCACGTGGTCTTGTGTGTTGTGGGCACGTGGTCTTGTGTGTTGTGGGCACGTGGTGTTGTGTGTTGTGGGCACGTAGTCTTGTGTGTTGTGGGCACGTGGTCTTGTGTGTTGTGGGCACGTGGTCTTGTGTGTTGTGGGCACGTGGTCTTGTGTGTTGTGGGCACGTGGTCTTGTGTGTTGTGGGCACGTGGTCTTGTGTGTTGTGGGCACGTGGTCTTGTGTGTTGTGGGCACGTGGAGCTGAGAATACACAAGGATGACATGTGAAGTCCCACACGGTGCATTGCTTGGTCCGCTCGCCATTTCTGATATAAATAAATAACATGACACAGGAAATTAAACTATTGTGACGTGAAACTCATGAAAAACACAACATCCGGAGACGAGAGGGAGACTCTCCAACATAACTTACTAGTATTCAGTCCTGGCAAGTACAGTCATAATGTGAGGCAGAGACGCAAAAGAGTGTGGGAGGTGAGGCAATGAAGATAAAGCAACAGGAGAGAGAGAGAGAGAGAGAGAGAGAGAGAGAGAGAGAGAGAGAGAGAGAGAGAGAATCAGGAAGTCAGCACCAAACTAAGCATGTCGCCATGAGCATATATACAACCGTTTAAAGTCAGCAACATATGCAAATCTAGCTAACTCCAGAACTGCTGCAAAGAAGCTAAACATTTTACAAACATTTAGGCTATACACAACAACTAATGCAAGGTCCATCTTGGAGTCTGCGGAGCTTACTTCAAGACGAGGACGATCACGACGACGATGATGCTGGAGATGAGACGAGAGAGTGAACACACTCAACCTAACCACACTAGAAGAGTCGAAGACCAGGAAGGAGAGGATCCAGTCGAAGACCAGGAAGGAGAGGATCCAGTCGAAGACCAGGAAGGAGAGGATCCAGTCGAAGACCAGGAAGGAGAGGATCCAGTCGAAGACCAGGAAGGAGAGGATCCAGTCGAAGACCAGGAAGGAGAGGATCCAGTCGAAGACCAGGGAGAGGATCCAGTCGAAGACCAGGAAGGAGAGGATCCAGCCGAAGACCAGGAAGGAAAGGATCCAGTCGAAGACCAGGAAGGAGAGGATCCAGTCGAAGACCAGGAAGGAGAGGATCCAGTCGGATAACCGCGACGATGATCACCTGGAGTGTGGTTTTGGCAGCTACATGTATGTGCATGCTTCACATGATGAGGGGGGGAGGGGAAAAACTGGAGTCAAGACTCCATACATGAATTCCGATGTAACTGTTATCAAACCTAAAGGGACATGGGTGTGATGGAGACAATAACACTCACAGTGGATGCTTTTATTACACAAATAACCCGCATATAGAAGAGAGGAGCTTACGACGACGTTTGGGTCAGACTTGGATTCTCCTGGTGTCTACTCTATTTCTTGCTCCTCCTGTCCTCTTCAGTACTTTGGATAAACTGGCCGATCTCTTTCTGACAGACTTAGGGAGCACAAAAATAGTGTTAGGCTTGCCGACACTAATAATGCTCTTTTCTGTCATGTCAGAGATCACAGTTATCCTATTGATTGGTCTTCTGCTAAAACTGTCTACCCTAACTTTCACAGTCGTCGTCTTGTTGAATCTTCTTGTATGAATCTTAGCCTTGGCTTGTCTCTGTTGATGCTTTCCTTTCCCATTACATTATTAAATGCTCCAAACTTCAGAACACCCGTGACTTAACCTGATTCTTTTTTCCTTTCTCCCCCTTCCCCTTTCCTCTTTCTCCTTTGTGTTTACTTTCTTTTGCCTTGTTTATGTGGTTCATTATTATCTTTTTCCCCCTCTGTGTTCTTGCCCCTACCCTATGTGGGCCACTAGCCCCCTTACAGTGCTCCTCTTTCTTAGTATTTGACTACTACTACTACTACCACTATTACTCCTCCACCACTTTCTCTTGTTCCCACCCCTGTCTGCTGCCTATATAAACCTTCTCAATCCCTTCTTTTTGTTGGTGTGACTTTGTAAATGGTCCAAGTCGGACCGAAACGTCGTCGTAAGCTCCTCTCTTCAATATGCGGTTATTTGTGTATTGTTCCAGTCACGGTATTGTGCCTTTTTTTGTTATAGATGCTTTTATTACCCACAAAGTTTCACCCCAACAGTGTCGGTGGCTTGATAAAAGCTAGAGCTCTTATGTACTCAAGTACAAGTACAAGCTCGCTCACATATGCTCTCTCTCTCTCTCTCTCTCTCTCTCTCTCTCTCTCTCTCTCTCTCTCTCTCTCTCTCTCACACACACACAGACTCCGAAGTGTCCCTGTTTGCAGATGATGTGAAGTTGATGAGAAGAATTCAATCAGACGAGGACCAGGCAGAACAACAAAGGGATCTGGACAGGCTGCAGGCCTGGTCCAGCAACTGGCTCCTGGAATTCAACCCCACCAAGTGCAAAGTCATGAAGATTGGGGAAGGACAAAGAAGACCACAAACGGAGTACAGTCTAGGGGGCCAGAGCCTACAAACCTCACTCAAGGAAAAGGATCTTGGGGTGAGTATAACACCAGGCACATCTCCTGAGGTGCACATCAACCAAATAACTGCTGCAGCATACGGACGCTTAGCAAACCAAAGAACAGCATTCCGACATCTTAATAAGGAGTCATTCAGGACCCTGTACACTGTGTACGTTAGGCCCATACTGGAGTATGCAGCGCCAGTTTGGAACCTTCACCTAGCTAAGCATGTAAAGAAACTAGAGAAAGTGCAAAGGTTTGCAACAAGACTAGTCCCGGAGCTAAGGGGTATGTCCTATGAGGAGAGGTTACGGGAAATCGACCTGACGACACTGGAAGACAAGAGAGATAGAGGGGACATGATAACGACATATAAAATACTGAGAGGAATCGACAAGGTGGACAGAGAATGTTCCAGAGATGGGACACAGCAACAAGGGGACACAGTTGGAAGTTGAAGACTTAGATGAATCACAGGGATGTTAGGAAATATTTCTTCAGTCACAGAGTGGTCAGGAAGTGGAATAGTCTGGGAAGTGATGTAGTGGAGGCAGGATTCATACATAGCTTTAAGGAGAGGTATGATAAAGCTCATGGAGCGGGTAGAGTGATCGAGTAGCGGCCAGTGAAGAGGCGGGGCCAGGAGCTGTGAATCGACCCCTGGAACCACAATTAGGTGAGTACACACACACAAAAGTAACCAATACAGCTACATCCCAAGTGTCTATTGACAAGTACCTTTGATAATTAGTAACAGAGAGAGAGAGAGAGAGAGAGAGAGAGAGAGAGAGAGAGAGAGAGAGAGAGAGAGAGAGTTACCCTTGAGTAAGCAGCACGCTAAGGTATCATAAACACTGCTGCTCCACCTTGGTCTCCACGAGTGCTTAAGTTCAGCATCTTGAGGCGAAGTTTCACGTCTACTTGAATGATTCAACTTGGTGTACATGGCGTCTAGGGTAATTTACGCAGTATTGTGTTGTGTGTTTGCGTAATTATGGTGTAATGTGTATGATTAATGCAGTGTAGTGATGTATACTGAGTGTACACAAATAACCCCCACTTAGGAGACTGAAAATTATAATGACGTTTCGTTCCGACTTGCACAATTACCAAGGGAAGGGAGTGGTAGAAGGAGAGGGAGTAGTAGTAGTAGTAGTGATAATAATAATAATAGCAGTAGTAGTAGTACAATAGTGGTGGGGTGAGGGAAGGGAGTGGTAGAAGGGGAGGTAGTAGTAGAGATAATAATAATAGCAGTAGTAGTAGTAGTACAGTAGTGGCAGAGGTAGAAATAGTATATATAGTGGTGACTGAGGCAACAAGTGGGTACAAACGTTCTTAACAAAGAGAAAGCTTTCATTTTTAGGAAAAAAGGTTCACTCAGGCTTGAACTTTATCAAGTGTGTGACCCAGAAGTAGTGTAATATGTAAAGTGGAGTGTGCTTTTTTGTCGTGTGTGTGTGTGTGCTGTAGTACTCTCAAGTGGAGTACACTTTGGTGTGTCAGGCGTGTCTGGTTACGTATTGTACGTAGTAGTATATGGTACAAGTGTGTTGAGTGCATTTTAATGTTGAGGGATGTACTGTGGTGTCGTACTGTGTGTGTGTGTGTGTGTGTGTGTGTGTGTGTGTGTGTGTGTGTGTGTGTGTGTGTGTGTGTGTGTGTGTGTGTGTGTGTGTGCGTGCGTGCGTGCTCAAAGAATGTAAATAGTATCTGGAAACACTGGAATGAAACTTCCTGCAAAGAGGTGCAACATAAATCAAGTTTATTATTTTGGCAGATGAAGATGTAGTTCGCTTGAACACAGTGCCCACTGAAGGTGTCAGTGCAAAACCAGGCACTGCAGAACCAACTGGAGAAGCACTGCAAGATATAAGCCCATGCTCTACACAGCTGGCTGTGCTTCCTTCAGGGATTACTTCACGACCACCTGGTTAATTATAGTGCTAGTGTTATTAGTAGTGGTAGTGTTAGTAGTGGTGGTGTTAGCAGTGGTGGTAGTAGTGGTAATGGTGGTAGTAGTGATAGTATAGTGGTGGTAGTGTTAGTAGTGGTGGTAGTGTTAGTAGTGGTGGTAGTGTTAGTAGTGGTGGTAGTGTTAGTAGTGGTGGTAGTGTTAGTAGTGGTGGTAGTGTTAGTAGTGGTAATAGTATTAGTAGTGGTGGTAGTGTTAGTAGTGGTGGTAGTGTTAGTAGTGGTGATAGTGTTAGTAGTAGTGGTAGTATTAGTAGTGGTGGTAGTGTTAGTAGTAGTGGTAGTGTTAGTAGTAGTGGTAGTGCTAGTAGTAGTGGTAGTATTAGTAGTGGTGGTAGTGTTAGTAGTGGTGGTAGTATTAGTAGTGGTGGTAGTATTAGTAGTGGTGGTAGTAGTATTAGTAGTGGTGGTAGTATTAGTAGTGGTGGTAGTAGTAGTGGTGGTGGTGGTAGTATTAGTAGTGGTGGTAGTATTAGTAGTGGTGGTAGTATTAGTAGTGGTGGTAGTATTAGTAGTGGTGGTAGTAGTAGTGGTGGTGGTGGTGGTAGTAGTAGTGGTGGTGGTAGTATTAGTAGTGGTGGTAGTAGTAGTAGTGGTGGTAGTATTAGTAGTGGTGGTAGTATTAGCAGTGGTGGTAGTAGTGGTAGTATTAGTAGTGGTGGTAGTAGTGGTAGTATTAGTAGTGGTGGTAGTAGTGGTAGTATTAGTAGTGGTAGTAGTAGTGGTAGTATTAGTAGTGGTGGTAGTTGTGACAACTATCTTAATCAGCTCGCATTTACGTTTACTATTACACACACAGAGCCAGGAGCTATGACTCGACTCCTGCAACCACAATTAGATGAGTACACACACACACAACTTTTTTATACTTTAAGAACACTGCTCGCTGATTTTCTGAAGAAGTCAGTGTTTTCGGAGGGAGTAGAGGGCGGGGAAAGAGCCTTTTGCTATTCACTCGTAGTTCTAATTTATTTAGAAGTAGCTAGTTTGTAATTAATTTATACGGTCAGGCTCTATCTGTCTCTCTGTCTATGTTTCTCTGTCTGTCTGCCTCTGTCTCTCTCTCTCTGTCTGCCTCTGTCTCTCTCTCTCTGTCTGCCTCTGTCTCTCTCTCTTTGTCTGCCTCTCTCTCTGCCTCTGTCTCTCTCTCTCTGCCTGCCTCTGTCTCTCTCTCTGCCTCTGTCTCTTTCTCTCTCTGTCTGCCTCTCTCTCTGCCTCTGTCTCTCTCTCTGCCTGCCTCTGTCTCTCTCTCTGCCTGCCTCTGTCTCTCTCTCTGTCTGCCTCTGTCTCTCTCTCTGTCTGCCTCTGTCTCTCTCTCTGCCTCTGTCTCTCTCTCTGCCTCTGTCTCTCTCTGTCTGCCTCCTCTGTCTCTCTCTCTGCCTCTGTCTCTCTCTCTGCCTCTTGTCTCTCTCTCTGCCTGCCTCTGACTCTCTCTCTGCCTCTGTCTCTCTGTCTGCCTCTGTCTCTCTCCATGCTGGGCAGAAAGCATGGAAGCAACACCTGATCTATAAAAGGCAGTTTAAAGAGAGATGTATCCAGCACTGAGTGGGTGTGCACCTCTGGTGGGCGTACCCAGTACTGTGCACCTCTGGTGGGCGTACCCAGTACTGTGCACCTCTGGTGGGCGTACCCAGTACTGTGCACCTCTGGTGGGCGTACCCAGTACTGTGCACCTCTGGTGGGCGTACCCAGTACTGTGCACCTCTGGTGGGCGTACCCAGTACTGTGCACCTCTGGTGGGCGTACCTCTAGTACTGTGCACCTCTGGTGGGCGTACCAGTACTGTGCACCTCTGGTGGGCGTACCCAGTACTGTACACCTCTGGTGGGCGTACCCAGTACTGTGCACCTCTGGTGGGCGTATCCAGTACTGTGCACCTCTGGTGGGCGTACACAGTACTGTGCACCTCTGGTGGGCGTACACAGTACTGTGCACCTCTGGTGGGCGTACCCAGTACTGTGCACCTCTGGTGGGCGTACCCAGTACTGTGCACCTCTGGTGGGCGTACCCAGTACTGTGCACCTCTGGTGGGCGTACCCAGCACTGTATACCTCTGATGGGCGTACCCAGCACTGTGTGGGTGTGCACCTCTGGTGGGCGTACCCAGTCATCCACAATGCTCGCCTCATCACCCAGTCATCCACAATACTAGTCTCATCACCCAGTCATCCACAATGCTCGCCTCATCACCCAGTCATCCACAATACTAGCCTCATCACCCAGTCAGCCACAATACTAGCCTCATCACCCAGTCATCCACAATACTAGCCTCATCTCCCAGTCATCCACAATACTTGCCTCATCACCCAGTCATCCACAATACTTGCTTCATCACCCAGTCATCCACAATACTAGCCTCATCACCCAGTCATCCACAATACTTGCCTCATCACCCAGTCATCGACAATACTAGCCTCATCACCTAGTCATCCACAATACTAGCCTCATCACCCAGTCATCCACAATACTAGCCTCATCACCCAGTCATCCACAATACTAGCCTCATCACCCAGTCATCCACAATACTTGCCTCATCACCCAGTCATCCACAATACTTGCCTCATCACCCAGTCATCCACAATACTAGCCTCATCACCCAGTCATCCACAATACTTGCCTCATCACCCAGTCATCCACAATACTAGCCTCATCACACAGTCATCCACAATACTTGCCTCATCACCCAGTCATCCACAATACTAGCTTCATCACCCAGTCATCCACAATACTAGCTTCATCACCCAGTCATCCACAATACTAGCCTCATCACCCAGTCATCCACAATACTAGCTTCATCACCCAGTCATCCACAATACTTGCCTCATCACCCAGTCATCCACAATACTAGCTTCATCACCCAGTCATCCACAATACTAGCTTCATCACCCAGTCATCGACAATACTAGCCTCATCACCCAGTCGTCCACAATACTAGCTTCATCACCCAGTTATCCACAATACTTGCCTCATCACCCAGTCATCCACAATACTTGCCTCATCACCCAGTCATCCACAATACTAGCTTCATCACCCAGTCATCCACAATACGCACCACACACTGTTGTCGTGTGTAAGCACGACTATGAAACACACGCTTAATCTAAGCTCCCTAAAGTTAGGTAAGCTATGCTTTATGAGCTGAGCTCTAAGCTCGTTGCTTTGTTAAATGACGCACATAAGGCTAGTAAACACTCGATTACCTCTAAAAGAGCTAGCTGCTTTGTTATGTTGGGTAACTATGGCTAGGAAACAAGAGCCTATACTTGTCTTAGCATTGCGGGAGCATGAAATCCTTTCCTAGTGCAACACTGCAATACACTTCTCGAGATAAGAATGTTTATGGAGTTTTAAATCATCTTTAACAATACAAATGTTTTACATTAGAAGAGCTATCCTGAGCATGACTGTGTCTGTGAATGGTACACAAATATTTGTTATTAACTCAACATTACAACATATGTACGTTTGAAAAATATATTATGCATCGTTTACATATGTACACAATCAATATAGACACAAGGGTGACACGTGAGGGATCCTTGAAATATGTATAACCCAATGTTGGGAACCACCAGCCTAGGATCGTTGTCTCTCACTCAGGGAACGTAACAGAATAAGAGACAGCATCGCTAAATATAAGATGGCCAGTTAGGACGTGACATCCTTATTCACAAAGATGCCTCTTGACCAGGCTATCTCACTCTTACGTCAAAAGGTTCATGACAGTCTAGGTTTATCCCTCTCAGCGGTCCATCCAATTTACGTTGAGAAGAAGTAGAGACCAAAATGCCTTGCCTAGATGATTTGATTTGTAAACCCGACAGTCACGCGCTAAAGTACATGGAAAGTCCACCCACAAGAAGAACTCGCTACACATTTATTCCAACCAACACACACAAACCAAAAGAGGAGTGGTAATCGGGATTTTGTATGTGTATACACAGAATCAGCAACCCTGAATACTGAGAAGAGTTCTCCTACACCTACCAAGCTTTTCCACAATTGCGATTCCCTTCGTATTTTCTCGGTGATTACAGAGAACTTTGTCCACCATCAATACACCTAAAACTGAAACCACTCTTAAAACCTGTATTATACTCCCTAGTAACAGTGTTGCTAACAACATAACCATAGCTCTCTCCTCATGCAACATGAGGTTAGCTATGGGTAATACCATCACCGAGACTTAACTAGAACCAAAACTACCAATTCTCAGAGCAGTGAAGGTGTACACATTACTCCCTGTTGGAGTTGCCAGAAGATATACCTTGGTGAAACTCTGAGGAATTTATAAACATAGATGAGGCATTAGGGAAGACATACACGCCTACACCAATAATCAAAACAAGACATGTGTGATTCATCACGGTACTTGTGAGGTGGTACGACGCGAGATTAATCATCAAGCAAACAGATCTAGGCAAGGGAAAGCAAACATGATCCTCATCTTTACTTCTGATCAAATTACCCAAAAATAAACGGCAGGTTTAACCTTTCCGAAACGTTATCAAGAATTATCCTGGGGCTCCACAACACATATAACAACATAATAACTTGTTCATCAAATCACTGTAACCCTTTATTCATTGCTCCTTTACCCGTACAACTGCATTGTCAAGTTTTTTATTATGTTTATGCTCTGCCTCGTCCCGTGCCACACCTGTCCACTCTGTCCACTTATGTACAGTAAGCTTGTCGAAGCTCCTGATGAGGGAGAAACACAACCAGCAGTAAAGTATCATACATAATATTTATGTGTCGATTTACCTAAATGATTGTCGGTACTTTCATACTCTCAGTTTAGGAGACATGAATAATGGGAGAAAACCTCAGAACAAATGTGTATAATGCGGCAGAGACATTATGAACGAACATTTAAAGTTGCTGCAGGATGCAGATGATAAATGACAGAAATCTAATGCACGAGATAAAAAAAGGAAAAGAATTTTTATTAAGAAGGAAGAATTGGAAGTGAAGCAGGAAGCTGGGCTGAGAGTGACAGAAGCACCAGAAGTGATGCAGGAAGCTGGGCTGAGAGTGACAGAAGCACCAGAAGTGATGCAGGAAGCTGGGCTGAGAGTGAGAAGCACCAGAAGTGATGCAGGAAGCTGGGCTGAGAGTGACAGAAGCACCAGAAGTGAAGCAGGAAGCTGGGCTGAGAGTGACAAAAGCAACAGAAGTGATGCAGGAAGCTGGCTGAGAGTGACAGAAGCACCAGAAGTGATGCAGGAAGCTGACTGAGAGTGAGAGAAGCACCAGAAGTGAAGCAGGAAGCTGGGCTGAGAGTGACAAAAGCACCAGAAGTGATGCAGGAAGCTGGCTGAGAGTGAGAGAAGCACCAGAAGTGATGCAGGAAGCTGGCTGAGAGTGACAAAAGCACCAGAAGTGATGCAGGAAGCTGGCTGAGAGTGAGAGAAGCACCAGAAGTGATGCAGGAAGCTGGCTGAGAGTGAGAGAAGCACCAGAAGTGATGCAGGAAGCTGGCTGAGAGTGAGAGAAGCACCAGAAGTGATGCAGGAAGCTGGTTGAGAGTGAGAGAAGCACCAGAAGTGATGCAGGAAGCTGGCTGAGAGTGAGAGAAGCACCAGAAGTGATGAAGGAAGCTGGTTGAGAGTGAGAGAAGCACCAGACGTGATGCAGGAAGCTGGCTGAGAGTGAGAGAAGCAGCAGAAGTGATGCAGGAAGCTGCTGAGAGTGAGAGAAGCAACAGAAGTGATGCAGGAAGCTGACTGAGAGTGAGAGAAGCACCAGAAGTGATGCAGGAAGCTGGTTGAGAGTGAGAGAAGCACCAGAAGTGATGCAGGAAGCTGACTGAGAGTGAGAGAAGCAAGAGAAGTGATGCAGGAAGCTGACTGAGAGTGAGAGAAGCACCAGAAGTGATGCAGGAAGCTGGCTGAGAGTGAGAGAAGCACAAGAAGTGATGCAGGAAGCTGGCTGAGAGTGAGAGAAGCATCAGAAGTGATGCAGGAAGCTGGCTGAGAGTGAAAGAAGCACCAGAAGTGATGCAGGAAGCTGGCTGAGAGTGAGAGAAGCACCAGAAGTGATGCAGGAAGCTGCTGAGTGAGAGAAGCACCAGAAGTGATGCAGGAAGCTGACTGAGAGTGAGAGAAGCACCAGAAATGATGCAGGAAGCTGGCTGAGAGTGAGAGAAGCACCAGAAGTGATGCAGGAAGCTGCTGAGAGTGAGAGAAGCAACAGAAGTGATGCAGGAAGCTGGCTAGAGTGAGAGAAGCAGCAGAAGTGATGCAGGAAGCTGCTGAGAGTGAGAGAAGCAACAGAAGTGATGCAGGAAGCTGACAGAGTGAGAGAAGCACCAGAAGTGATGCAGGAAGCTGGCTGAGAGTGAGAGAAGCACAAGAAGTGATGCAGGAAGCTGGCTGAGAGTGAGAGAAGCACCAGAAGTGATGCAGGAAGCTGGCTGAGAGTGAGAGAAGCACCAGAAGTGATGCAGGAAGCTGGCTGAGAGTGAGAAAGCACCAGAAGTGATGCAGGAAGCTGGCTGAGAGTGAGAGAAGCACAGAAGTGATGCAGGAAGCTGGCTGAGAGTGAGAGAAGCACCAGAAGTGATGCAGGAAGCTGGCTGAGAGTGAGAGAAGCACCAGAAGTGATGCAGGAAGCTGGCTGAGAGTGAGAAAGCACCAGAAGTGATGCAGGAAGCTGGCTGAGAGTGAGAGAAGCACCAGAAGTGATGCAGGAAGCTGGCTGAGAGTGAGAGAAGCACCAGAAGTGATGCAGGAAGCTGGCTGAGAGTGAGAGAAGCACCAGAAGTGATGCAGGAAGCTGGTTGAGAGTGAGAGAAGCACCAGAAGTGATGCAGGAAGATGGCTGAGAGGGAGAGAAGCACCAGAAGTGGTCAGGATTAAAGACAAATGCTGAGAGCAGTTGGAATAGTGTTTAAAATGGTTGGTGCATCACAGTTCAGATTGTATGGAAGAAAGGAAGATTCTAAGGAATGATAAAGAATATTTGTCGCTTCTTCATATGACAAAATGACCTGGATATATTACTGTCGCTGCACCATCCCAGGAAGTGATCCCGTATTCCATAACCCCAGCCTCCTCTACAAAAGAACTACTGGAAGGTGGTCATAACATTCCAAAGCAGCAAAATATAAAAAATTATACACATATATGTTTGTGAGCATGAATTTATGTACATGTGTGCACTCTCATGTGAATATATTTGTGTGTACAAATACATACAAACACACACAATGCACACACACACACATAGGTAAAACTTGCGATTTTGGCTTAAACAGAAACGCTCGTCTTGCCGAATAAGGCAAGCGAAAATTTGTTTATGCAATAATTTCGCAAAAATTATTCTGAACCTAAAGAAAAAAATATATTTCATTGTGTTTGTTTAATTTTAAATTATTGTAAACTTATCTAAAATATATTTAGTTGGATTAGGCTAAATTAAATTGCGCTTGTACAAAAATATTAATTTTTACATTAACATAAATGAAAAAAAATCTTTAAACGTATAAGAGAATTTTTTTAGAAAGGACTTAATTTTAAATGAGTTCTTGCTAATTGACCAGTTTTACCTATTCGGCACGACACACACACACATATATATATATATATATATATATATATATATATCTAGTTTTCTGTTCCAGCGACTCAGCGCTGCTGTTCAGAGGGGTAATGCATGCTGTATTCTGGGCACGCGCCCCAGCTCGGAAGAGCTGGATGAGATTTTCGCATTATAATCAGTGACAAAGATGTAACAATATGTACTAGACATGTATCTCTCACCTCGTGTACTGTATATGCCATCTTTATATCAACAATGTATCTCTCAAATCTTTTGTACCATATTATGTAATAAAACATACCTATTGGTAAAAAAAAAAAAATATATATATATATATATATATTATACATGTTTGCATATGTATGTATTTTTGTTTACATGTAAGTACACTTGCATATTTGCTTATCTATATCTGTATCTAAAATTTATATATATATATACACGTTTATTCATACATGTGTATACATGTGTTTAACACCACCACCACCACCCTCAGCACCACCATCAGAACCACCACCATGTGTCCGAGGACACTTGTGAGTCTGTAACTTATTATGATACAAATCAATGTTTCGGTGATTCTGGAAATTGTGTAACAAACTCTGTACAGCAACATCGTGGAAATCATTTCCGATTATGATCTATATAGAACTGAGCAGAGAGCACCTCTACATGTCACTGCTCTACGAACCTTCACCCCCGGGGTTTAAAATGTGAAGCCTATTGGATAAGACGTTCTGAAATTATGAACGAAAACCTTAAAATAGCATGAGAAATTGTAGCTGACACATGGCCGGCTCTGCCGTAAAGCCGTGCAGTATTTAAAAATTTACTCAGCTCAGGAAATTTAAAAAACGCAACAAAAAACGCGACTTTTCAACATTTTCTTCAGTGTTCTATTTCCAGTTGTATTAGTTTTAAAATTCTTTACAATCCCATAAGTAAAAAAAAATAAAATAGTCCAATCTGATATAAAAAAAAAACCTAGGAGGCCAAGTTTCAAAAACATTTATTGCATTGATAAACCTGCCCCCCCCCACACACACAAACTAAAGTGAATGGGCACCAGTCTGCTCATACGATGCATCAGCCATTATATAATGAAAGCATATCTTGATCACCTATATTATGAAGCTGAAGATTAAACAGTGTGATGCTACAGTGGTTGCTTACTGTTTGGGCAAAACAACAATAATAATAACAATAATAACAGCAACAGGTTGTCACTTGCCCTGGCAACTTAACTATTTTCTTGGCTGTCATCTCTAATAGTGACTACAATTGTGGGAATGTGTCGTAAATGTTGTAACTCACAGTGTGTCGTAAGTTGTTACGAAGATGGGAGGCAGGGAGTGTAGGAGGGAGGCAGAGAGGGAGAGTAGAGAAAGGGGAAGGGATGGAGGAGAGAGAGAGAGAGAGAGAGAGAGAGAGAGAGAGAGAGAGAGAGAGAGAGAGAGAGAGAGAGAGAGAAAATAAGAATCTGGAAGAAAAAGGAGAAAACAAAAAAGTTGTGTCGAGTCATCGCCACTCCTCAGGACTGATATCAGCAAAGGAAACACTAGGAAAGCTTTAGTGTGTGTGTGTGTGTGTGTGTACTCAATTGTGGTTGCAGGGGTCGAGACTCAGCTCCTGGCCCCGCCTCTTCACTGACCGCTACTAGGTCTTCTCTCTCCCTGCTCCATGAGCTTTATCATACCTCGTCTTAAAGCTATGTATGGTTCCTGCCTCCACTACATCACTTGCTAAACTATTCCACTTCCTGACAACTTTATGACTGAAGAAATACTTCCTAACATCCGTTTGACTCGTCTGAGTCTTCAACTTCCAATTGTGACCCCTTGTTTCTGTGTCCCCTCTCTGGAACATCCTGTCTCTGTCCACCTTATCTATTCCACGCAGTATTTTGTATGTCGTTATCATGTCTCCCCTAACCCTCCTGTCCTCCAGTGTTGTCATGCCGATTTCCCTTAATCTTTCTTCATAGGACATTCCCCTTAGCTCCGAAACTAACCTTGTTGCAAACCTTTGCACTTTCTCTAATTTCTTGACGTGCTTGACCAGGTGTGGGTTCCAAGCTGGTGCTGCATACTCCAATATGGGCCTGACGTACACAGTGTACAGTGCCTTGAACGATTCCTTACTAAGGTATCGGAACGCTATTCTCAGGTTTGCCAGGCGCCCGTATGCTGCAGCAGTTATCTGGTTGATGTGTCCTTCCGGAGACGTGCTTGGTGTTATACTCACTCCAAGATCTTTCTCATTGAGCGAGGTTTGCAGTCTTTGGCCCCCTAGTCTATACTCTGTCTGCGGTCTTCTTTGCCCTACCCCGACCTTCATGACTTTGCATTTAGCGGGGTTAAACTCGAGAAGCCAGTTGCTGGACCACGTGTCCAGCCTGTCCAGGTCTCTTTGTAGTCCTGCCTGATCCTCATCTGATTTAATTCTCCTCATTAACTTCACATCATCTGCGAACACGGACACTTCTGAGTCTATCCCTTCCATCACGTCATTCACGTATTCCAAAAATAGCACTGGTCCTAGGACTGACCCTTGTGGGACCCCGCTCGTCACAGGCGCCCACTGTGATACCTCATCACGTGCCATGACTCGTTGCCTCCCTGTCAGGTATTCTCTGATCCATTGCAATGCCCATTGCAGAGTGTGTGTGTTCAACTATTTGTACTCACTTATTTGTGGTTGCAGGGGTCGTTTCACAGCTCCTGGCCCTCTTCGCTGGTCACCACTAGGTCCATTCTCTCCTTGCTCCGTGAGCTTTATCGTACCTCTTCTTAAAGTTATGTATGGATCATGCGTCCACTACATCACTCACTGTGTGTGCATACCTCTCTGCCTCTATAAGGGTTGAGACACAGTGAGCAAACTGCTTCTTCTGGGTATAATCATAACCATAATTTTTAAAGGGTGGACCGGTAAGCCAGCGGAAGGCCTCGGTTAGATGACCAAAAGCTCCAGCTGTGGGTCATTATAAGACTAAGACCAGCGTCAGGAAACACTTGTCCTTTTTCCCAACAAGTGAGCGAGGAGGCATGAGGAACGAGTAGGGTCTCCCAGGGACCGATACTGTGACTCCCGCTGATACCAGAATGTAAACATTACACAAATTACCCGCAGAGAGAGAGAAGCTGATGACAATGTTACGGTAAGACTTAGTGAATCTTTCATACCAGTGTCTGATTACTATGTGGAGGTAATAAGGGAGTTAAAAACATGAGAGAGAAACACTCTCCATGAAGACCTTGGGAGGCTAAGAAAGTGGTCAGGTAAGTGGCTACTAGAGTTAACTGAACCTAATGAAAACTCTTTAGGATCAGGGGGGATGGGGTGCCAGACCGCAGATGGTGTACAACCAAGAGGCAAATAAAATCTACAAAAAAATCACTGAAAGATAAGGACCTGAGGGCCAACATCATGCCAAACATATCGCCCTCCCCCCACAAAAAAAATAAAAAATTGGCGGCGTTTACAAAAATAGTAAATGCCCCAAAAAAATAATCATACAGCTAAACAAAGACTTTCAATACGACGTACACAACATGATGATGCACGTTCATTAACTAGTAAAAGGTCTAGACATATGCAACAATGTTGGTCCAACAGCCCTGAATACAACACTGAGAGACCCGAGGGACTGAACGTGGTGACCCTGGAGAGGAGACATTGAGGAGAGATGATTACGTGGTAAAAAAAACACTAAGAGGAAATGACAGGGCAAATACGGACAAGAGGGTACGGTCCACATATACGCAGGTGCGCTATATGGGAGTTAGGGAGTGTTTCTTTGGCTACAGGTTGATAAAGATATTTAACTCGCTAATTAAGAAAGTGGTGGAGGCAATCTAAACACTCAGCTTCAAGAATAGGCACAGTAAGCCCCACGGTGGTAAAAATACAGTTAATGTTAGTGAAAGCAGATTACGAGGTGAAGTTAGTCGTGTCGACCCTGGAAAACACAACTAGGCAAACCTTGTTATGAAAGTAATGGAGAGTTCATTAGAGAAAAGTACTGAACAAAAGACTGGTAACTGACACACAGTTCGGCTTTCAATCAACAAATACCTGTATATCAGAGATCTATCTGACTACTACGACACTCATATTATTCATGAAACGAAATGAATAGCTAGATTTTATTTATAAAAAAAAAAAAACTTTCTATAGGATGTCCCTTGGAAGACTATCACGGAAATTGTCAGAAACGGCAGGAGTCAAACAGAAACTATTACAGTGGACACGAAACGTCTAACTGTGACACTGGGTAACATGTCCTTACACGCTATCTTCAGCAATGGGGTGCCAGCATGTGCTCCTGGGCTTCTATCAGCAACGGGGTGCCACAAGGATCGGTACTTCGCCAGATGTTGCTACCTCATATAGAGAACTTCCTCTGAAGAACGAAAAATATATGAACATATTTTTAGAAGCAAAGATCTTATGCAAGAGACGCAGTAATACCGAGTACAGTGAAGACACTGTAAGTGGAATGACAGAAGTGTAAGTGGAATGACAGAAGTGTAAGTGGAATGACAGAAGTGTAAGTGGAATGACAGAAGTGTAAGTGGAATAACAGAAGGAAGGTGAAATTGAATATATGAAAATGCAATGTAGCAGACAAGGAAGAAAAAGGACTGTCAGGGGAAGATGACAGTAATGCAGGCGTGAGAACCTCCCATGCAACACTGCCTAGCCTGTAGACAGTCTTCAAATATACGGACAGAAAAGGCCGGAAATGCAGTTAGCAAGACACTGTGGCCCAATTGTGAAACATGCAGCGGAGTATGTTGCACGCTCCTGCAAGATACATACGTCTGCATCAACTACAAATCGCAAGTAACTGGGGAATTATATTGACACTAGCAAGCTGTAGTTGACTGAGAGTTGGGAAAGATGAGACATGATAACCCACATGTTAGATTACAACATGATAACCCACATGTTAGATTACAACATGATAACCCACATGTTATATTACAACATGATAACCCACATGTTAGATTACAACATGATAACCCACATGTTAGATTACAACATGATAACCCACATGTTAGATTACAACATGATAACCCACATGTTAGATTACAACATGATAACCCACATGTTAGATTACAACATGATAACCCACATGTTAGATTACAACATGATAACCCACATGTTAGATTACAACATGATAACCCACATGTTAGATTACAACATGATAACCCACATGTTAGATTACAACATGATAACCCACATGTTAGATTACAACATGATAACCCACATGTTAGATTACAACATGATAACCCACATGTTAGATTACAACATGATAACTCACATGTTAGATTACAACATGATAACTCACATGTTAGATTACAACATGATAACCCACATGTTAGATTACAACATGATAACCCACATGTTAGATTACAACATGATAACCACATGTTAGATTACAACATGATAACTCACATGTTAGATTACAACATGATAACCACATGTTATATTACAACATGATAACCCACATGTTAGATTACAACATGATAACCCACATGTTAGATTACAACATGATAACCCACATGTTAGATTACAACATGATAACCCACATGTTAGATTACAACATGATAACCCACATGTTAGATTACAACATGATAACCCACATGTTAGATTACAACATGATAACCCACATGTTAGATTACAACATGATAACCCACATGTTAGATTACAACATGATAACCCACATGTTAGATTACAACATGATAACTCACATGTTAGATTACAACATGATAACCCACATGTTAGATTACAACATGATAACCCACATGTTAGATTACAACATGATAACCCACATGTTATATTACAACATGATAACCCACATGTTAGATTACAACATGATAACCCACATGTTAGATTACAACATGATAACTCACATGTTAGATTACAACATGATAACTCACATGTTAGATTACAACATGATAACTCACATGTTAGATTACATGATAACCCACATGTTAGGTTACAACATGATAACCCACATGTAAGATTACAACATGATAAACCACATGTAAGATTACAACATGATAAACCACATGTAAGATTACAACATGATAAACCACATGTAAGATTACAACATGATAAACCACATGTAAGATTACAACATGATAAACCACATGTAAGATTACAACATGATAAACCACATGTAAGATTACAACATGATAAACCACATGTAAGATTACAACATGATAAACCACATGTAAGATTACAACATGATAAACCACATGTAAGATTACAACATGATAAACCACATGTAAGATTACAACATGATAAACCACATATAGATCACTACGTGATAACCCACATGTAAGACTAAAAGACGATACAAAGACATGATGGTCCTAAAACGATGTTTCTCTCAGAGACACAACAATGGTGCCACATATTACAGTATACTGACAGTATACTGATAGTATATCAATGACACACATATGGAAGATTATGTCATTTGATTGTGAGACGTTTCGCCCACCAGGGACTTCACCGATAAGTCCCTGGTGGGCGAAACGTCTTCACAGTAATATGCCATGGACTGCATTGGGTCTTATTTAGGCAAGACTGTGTAATATTGATGAGGAAGCGCTAAAGCCGCAGGGATCATACGGTGCTTGGGACACGCTAAATAAGCAGGTTTGATCCACAGAAGGGGGAAGGTAGCTTCCTTTCCCTAGATCAAGAGCCCTTGAAAAGGACTGGGTTGCCAGAGACGGTGGTTGCTGAGGCGACCACTGCAATGTTGTGATAGTTATACCAGGGATTAAACACTGAAGATTGTGGCTGAGTGTAGGTGATTATAGCCTTACACACACACACACACACACACACACACACACACACACACACACACACACACACACACACACACACACACACACACACACACACACACACACACACACACACACACACACACACACACACACACACACACACACACACACACATACACACAACAACACACCTACACACACACACACACACACACACACACACACACACACACACACACAAAAAAACACACACACACACACACACACACACAAAACACACACTACACACCAAAACACTACACACACACACACACACACACACACACACACTTACACACACACTTACACACCACGAGGACAACAGTGTTATGTTTATTAGCAGCCATGTGTGGAGAATTACTGCTTGCATCACTGTGTGTACTCACCGAGGTATGTTTGCCGGAGAAGGGGGGTCGAGGCTCAGCTCTTGGCCCTGCCTCATAGATTACTTTGATCGGCGTCAGTAATTTACGGCTCTTGGGGCCTTGTCATATCTACACTTGAAGCTGTGTATTAAGTTTGCCTCCACCACTGCCTCATCAAAGTCATTCCACTTTTCGTCCCCTTGATCCTGGTCCTCTTAATTCACACTGAACCTTCCTGTTCTATCATTTACCTTAAGAATTTTCTGTGTAGTTATTATGTCCCTCCTTGTCCCTCTCTCCTCCAAGGTCGTCAGGTTCACTTCCTTCAACCTCTCCTCATGGTACCTTTTTATCAGTATCAAGGCACCAACCTTGAAGGACCCTTGAACCAAGAGTCCTGCACCAACCTTGAAGGGTCTCTGAATGAAGATCCCTGCACCTACAACAACCTTGAAGGATCCTTGGATCAAGATCCCTGCACCTGCATCATGGCACCATCCTTGAAAGTTCCCTGGATCAAAAGCCCTGTCACCTTTAACCTTTTCAGTGGCCGTCAACACAGAACTACATGCTGAGGTCAGGGTTCCTCCCGTAGATCTACGTCACCAGCTCAGCTCACTCAGATAAGCTGTGAGTGCTAAATTTTAGCCTATATATACGAGAGAATGGGTCTGTGCAGCGAGTGTACACAGTATAAAAAAAAATCCTGCCGCACACGATGCATGATGGGAAAAGCAAAACTGTAACCGCGTGTATGGTATAGAATTTCGATTTTGAAGTGTTTTATTAGCGGTTTCTTGGTATCATATAATAGAATGGAAAACATAATACTGAAATAGAGATGATTTTGGTTGGTTTCAGGACCGAAAGTAGGTTGAAATTAAGCTCAGAATATTCGATTTCTTCCTGAGGACGGACAAGTCCTCCCCTACACCCCAAGACTGTTGTTATATTGGGGATTAATACCTCTGATTCAATTATTGGGACACAGCATGACTCATCATTCCTGGTTATATTTTATTATTCGAGAAATAGAGTAAATCTTCTCTGATTATGAATTCAACATGAGAGGAAAGTGTAATATAGGAGAGGCCTGGGGATGTAACTAAGAACATATTCCATTGCACCACTGCCAATTCCATTGCACTATTCGACCGAAAGGTCAAATAGTGCAATGGAATTGGCATAACATAGGACACAAAATGGGCAACAGCAGCAGCTGTTGTATAAAATCTCTTACACAATAATGTGAAAGAAGTCATTAGTTAATGAAAGTAATTAACGTCCGTAAGGTTGAATATCCTATGTAAAATGTACTGTAAAATGAGGCGTAATGTCCAGGAAAATTAATTAACAACAAACTGAGTCAAAACTGTATTTGTGTAATGACTTCCATGAAGCAGAAAAGCTTGAGCTGGCGGCTCAGCTTACTGTGTGCACCTCAGCACACACTTGTGTACACCAACACACACTTGTGTACACCAACACACACTTGTGTACACCAACACACACTTGTGTACACCAACACACACTTGTGTACACCAACACACACTTGTGTACACCAACACACACTTGTGCACTCATGTGTATATTTGTTTATATGGAGATTAAGCTTGCAACACTAGTTACCATGTGACACACACACACATACACACACACATACACACATACATACACACACACACACACACACACACAGCTAAGCTAAGGGGAATGTCCTATGAAGAAAGGTTAAAGGAAATCGGCCTGACGACACTGGAGGACAGGAGGGTTAGGGGAGACATGATAACGACATACAAAATACTGCGTGGAATAGATAAGGTGGACAGAGACAGGATGTTCCAGAGAGGGGACACAAAAACAAGGGGTCACAATTTAAAGGTGAAGACTCACATGAGTCAAAGGGATGTTAGGAAGTATTTCTTCAGTCATATAGTTGTTAGGATGTGGAATAGTCTAGCAAGTGATGTAGTGGAGGCAGGAACCATACATAGCTTTAAGACGAGGTATGATAAAGCTCATGGAGCAGGGAGAGAGAGGACCTAGTAGCGGTCAGTGAAGAGGCGGGGTCAGGAGCTAAGTCTCGACTCCTGCAACCACAATTAGGTGAGTATACACACACACACAACAAGGTACGATAAAGCTCTTGGAGCAGGGAGTGTGTGGAGCTAGTGGCGACCAGTGAAGAGGCGGGGCCAGGAGCTGTGAATCAACCCCTACAACCACAAACAGGTGTGTACACACATACTTGCAGCTCCACTAGAACACAACACAGTATAAGTCACTCCCAAAAAATAATCCGATAACTTTAAAAAGCCAAAACAGGTTCTAAATGTTGCCAGATATGGAACAATGCTGTGTGTGTGGCGAGTAGCGAGAGTCTAGAGCATCCAACCTTCCCTAGTTGTTGTACTGAATGATCCACACTGGTTTAGCGCTTCTTATAACTAGATAGAGATAGATTACATAAATTGCCTACTGCTGAGCCACCTAGCAGACAGGTGCCGCAGCAACCTGCCAGTGTAACACATCTGTGACCTGACCTGAGCCTAGACTTCCTTGGTGAATGGTTGCTCAACCAGGCTGTTGCTGCTAGCGGCCAGCTGGCCTGTATAACCATTCCAGGAGGCAGTGGTGCAGTTTCCCCTTTAAAATGTTTAACTTCGTCCCAACAGAATTTATTACATCTGCTAGTGACAGGTGGGAGGGTCTGTGACCATGCATGTTGACACATTGTTTATTATATCTGCTAGTGACAGGTGGGAGGGTCTGTGACCATGCCTGTTGATACATTGTTTATTATATCTGCTAGTGACAGGTGGGAGGGTCTGGGACCACGGATGTTACCTCGTTATTTCCTACATCTGCTGTTTGTAGGGTGGAGGGTCTGGGACCATCATGCTGACAGTATTTCTTACACCTGCTGGTAGCAGCTTTGAGAGTCTGGGACCATGAATGTCTCTCAAACCTGCTGATGGCAGGTGTAAGAGACAGGGTCTCTAACTGCGCATGTGCCACCTTTACTGTTCACTGAGTTTATTCTACACTTCCCACAGTATCTCTCACTCCAGTAAGATGTTATGGTAATGTGCAGATTAGGGATCTCAACCGTGAGTATCTTTCACGTATATATTATCACTTATCTCTCTATCTCTCTCTATCATTTACATGATGAGTATATATCGCTGTGAATGTGCACAAGTAGGGTTGTATATCTCGTGTTTGAACATCTTCAGTTTACTTTAATCCCCGTAAGCCGTTATTTGGGATTAAAGTAACATGTGGCGTTGAACAAATTCTGTGATTTACTTGCAGAGTGGAGCTAAAAATATATACAGAAAAACGCCTCGAGCCGCACTGAAACGTCGATATTGCAACGGATATAAATTTTCTCCTGTTCATCTATTTATGACCATCCCCCGTGTGGCCTATACACCTGGAACCTTTCTTCTCCGTTGCAGAGAGTACATTGCAAGTGCTCTGAGGCGTTCCCAGTAGTTCACCTGTTTCAGTGATTCTCTGCGAGCAGAATACCGCCTCTTTACATGCCCCAGCTCTGGTATCTCTCCTGCCCAGCAAGGTGCCATCAGCACACAATAACACTCGAGATGTAATAGTGTAATAGTCTTTCAGGTGCCCCGTGGCCTGGTGGCTAAAGCTCTTGCTTCACACGGCGAATGTCTGGGTTCGATTCCCAGCGAGGGTGAAAACATTGGGCGTGTTTTTTTTACACCGGTTGTCTATTTTCCCCACCAGTAAAATGGGAACCTGGGTGTTAGTCGACTGGTGTGGGTCGCATCCTGGGACAAAACTGACCTAATTTGCCCGAAATGCTCAGCATAACAAGCGGCTTTCTATATAATATGTCATTGATGTCAGCTAGGACTGTATACCTTGTACATGTACTTGTAGAAATAAATTATTATTATTAAACTGGCTTCAGGACTGGAGCGTGCAACGTGTATTAAAGAACTCAACAGTTTCTCTTAATGTTAGAAAGTGGAAGTACTTTGGCCCGTACAGAGACCATAGAGTTTTGAGAACATTATGACGGAATATAGTAATATTGAGTGAAGTGAACGTCCAAGTGCTTTCGTGATTTCTCACATTATCAAGGAACTGTGATGATGTGAGAAATCACGAAAGCGCTTGGAAGTTCACTATTCTTTTCACAGTCTTTGTTCTGGGTATTGTGATATCACCGGTTTACTGTGATCTTATTGCACCGACTGAAGTGTGTGATATAGTGGCCCAGGAATATCAAATATTTATGTTACCGGTACACTGATATAAGATATCACAGAAAACTCCAGCGCCCAGTAAAAACTTGACCAAACTTTAATTTCAAGCGTAAGATAAGGATATACGAGTGTTTTAAACTCTTGAGTGTGTGTGTGTGTGTGTGTGTGTGTGTGTGTGTGTGTGTGTGTGTGTGTGTGTGTGTGTGTGTGTGTGTGTGTGTGTGTGTGTGTAGTATTATAAGAGCAAGCCAGGTTTTTTTCACCGAGAAAATGGATATTAAAGAGTCCAGCAGTAGGTGTTCACATGGCTGGCTACATAATTCTAAGTTAAACTATGTAATCCCACAAATTCCTGTTAGCTTTGAGAAATGGTATAGCGAGGCATATCCCGCTGGAGTTACACCGCTATAATTAGTACCGTCATAAGCACCGTAATTCTATAAGAGTCATGTGCTGTAAGGGGTGAAACATAATTTTGTCAAGTACCGTAATATCTTTTAGAGATTTTAAGCATTTTTTAGTTGCTATTGCAATTATGCTATCAATTATGACTGCTGAGGAAGGAGAGAGGTGGTTAACATGCTTAGCTCTGACTCCAGCGTAACCAGTGCCAAGCCCAGTGTCACCCAGTGCCAAGCCCAGTGTAACCCAGTGCCAAGCTCAGTGTAACCCAGAGTCAAGCCCAAAAATATTTTATATATTAAGAGCCCATTTTCAGGCAGGCGAAGTTGAAGAGCGAAGAATGTTAAGAGTAAGGACCTACCCCAAACCTTTTGTACTGAGTGAACACTGAGTTGTAAACAAGATCAACACTCCTTGTGAGATCACTCACATTAATCGGCTTTGAGTAAGAGAAGGTCACTGACCTCTTTTAGACCATGTGTTCAGGTCAGAGTAAGATGGAGGTTAGGTAAGGTTCGTCAGGACACCGGACAAGTGTTTCCTGAAGCGGGTCTTAGTCAGATGATGGAGGAGGAGGAGGAGGCCAGATCAGTGGTGGGGAGACCTTGGTGGAGGTAAGTGATGGGAGGGGCTTCTGTGGTGTGAAGTGAAGAGAGACAACCAGAGAGTTTCATCAATTGGAGAATTCAAGAAGCAGTGTTTACAAGCAACCAAACAGCAGTGTTTACAAGCAAGCAAACAGCAGTGTTTACAAACAACCAAACAACAGTGGTGGCAAGCAACCAAACAGCAGTGTTGACAAGCAAGCAAACAGCAGTGGTGGCAAGCAACCAAACAGCAGTGTTGACAAACAGCAGTGTGAGAGCATCACTAGTTAACACATTAGCACTACGAGTCTTCTCAACCTAGCTGCTAACTTGTTCTCCGCCTTACTCATCTTATAAGTCCAGGCTGAGATTATGAGGAAACACACACACACACACGCACACACGCACGCGCGCACACACGCACGCACACAATTTGACCAAAGAGTACTTAAGGGTAAGGAAACAAGTGATTGTCCAGGAAGAGATGTCAGAATGGAGAAGAGTAACAAGCGGGGTACCACAGGAATCTTTATTAGGTCCAGTACTGTTTCTGGTATATGTGAATGACATACTAGATGGGACTGAATCGGATGTATCTCTGTTCACTGATGTAAAACTAATGAGAATACAAACAGATGAGGACGGGGAAAGGATGCAAATGAATCTGCGCACACTGCAGGGTTGGTCAAATAAGTGGTTGTTTGGTTTCAACCCCAGCAAATACAAGGCTATGAAGATTGGGGAATGGATCAAAAGACCGGACACCGAGTATAGACTCGGGGAGGAGGGGGGAAGAGGGTAGCGCCAAAGGCTGCAGACCTCATTCAAAGAGGAGCTGGGAGTAAGCATAAGTGCCTACCGTATCACAGGGCCTCACAGTGCCTACCGTATCACAGGGCCTCACCGAGTCACCTCTGCAACCTTCTGAGAGTGGCCTTCGGGAATATCAGCAAAGAATCATCCCGGGTGTTTTATACAGTATGCCAGGCCAAACTTGGAGCACACAGCACCAGTATGGAACCCACACCAGAGGAAGTAGGTTAAAAAAGAAGAAAAAGTGCAGAAGTATGCAACGAGAGTTAAAGCAAGATCTCCGAAGAGAGGCTAAAGGAATTTAATGTAATGACACTGGAGGACATGAAGACCAAGGAAGACATGATTACAACATACAAAATACTCAGAGGACTAGATGGGGCAGACAGAGACAGGCTGCTTGAAAAGCAGGAAACAGGTAACAGGGGACACAGCTGGGGGTTAAGTCACAGACGAGTCACAGAAATTTTAGGAAATATTTCTTCAGTCTAAGGCTTGTCGGGAAGTGGAATGACTTCAACGAAGAAATGATGGAAGCAGACTCCATACAGGGTAGCAGGTCCGATACACACACACACACACACACACATTCCACCTCTCACATTACACTTGTTTAACAGTTTAACAGGCGATCTCAGAGAAGCGAAAGTCATTGAAATGTCAATTGATCGATGGTAATTGCAACACCTGGAGGTGGGGGGGAGGAGGCGGGGAGGGAAGGTGGTGATGGAGGTGTTAGAACTGAACGAAATATTAGACGCTATAAAAGGTTAAAGGACATTAAACCTAAGCCAAGGTCAACCCTGAGTACAGACGCACGTTTTTCTCAGTCCGACTTCACTTTCATTTTTGTTGGCCTTATATATATATATATATATATATATATATATATATATATATATATATATATATATATATATGTATGTATCGTGCCGAATAGGTAAAATTGGTCAATTAGCAAGAAATTTAAAATTAAGTCCTTTCTAAAAAAAATTATCTTATAGGTTTAAAGATATTTTTTTTTAATTTATGTTAATGTAAAAATTAATAATTTTGCTATCCGTGTTGCTTAAATCTTACGCTATCCGTGTTGCTTAAATCTTACCTAAGCATAAGTAGTAGGAATTGTTAAATTAGACACATATGCAACACTTGGGTATCTTTATTGAGGAAACGTTTCGCTACACAGTGGCTTCATCAGTCCAATACAAAGTGTTGCATATGTGTCTAATTTAACAACTTGTCGGTTCTCTGAACCATTCATCTACATCCTGTCTGACACAGCAACTTCTTGGGATCTTGATACAAAGGGATTCTTCAACATTTGTCCAAACCTTTGGACAAGGACTTACTTCGACTAGTGGTTGATACCACTATGACCTGCCTCCTCCTGCTTCATCTCACCTGTCTACAGTATATAAGCAACTTCTATTTGCCTTATGTTGTATTTACTTCAAGATTGATGGACTGAACACATCGACTCCAGGCCGAGGGACTGATTACCTCAAACTCCTCCTTTTATTACTTCTTTCTTTTTTGTATTGGACTGATGAAGCCACTGTGTAGCGAAACGTTTCCTCAATAAAGATACCCAAGTGTTGCATATGTGTCTAATTTAACAACTTGTCGGTTCTCTGAACCATTCATCTAGTAGGAATTACTCACACCCATGTGTCTGTCTGTCTGTGGAATGAAAATTCTAAGTTACTAGTAATGTGAATTACTAATATCGACGTGTCTGGAAAAAGGATGTGCGTCTGGAAGGTTAATAACAACCACGTGTGTGTCTGGAAGGTTAATAACAACCACGTGTGTGTCTGGAAGGTTAATAACAACCACGTGTGTGTCTGGAAGGTTAATAACAACCACGTGTGTGTCTGGAAGGTTAATAACAACCACGTGTGTGTCTGGAAGGTTAATAACAACCACGTGTGTGTCTGGAATGGGAATGCACATAGCAGACAATCACCAGGAATGTGTAGCGTATAGCAGGGACATAATGTTGAACTTTCATCTCTAAACATTCAAGAATTCAACTCTGGCCTCTGCTTAACATTTAACAAGTGAAATTCGAACACTGCTGAATGCCAAGTGGTCCAACTTTGCCAACTTAGGAATTCAACTTCGAACTTTGTTGAATACTGAAAGATAAAACTAAGTTTCGAACGGTATGAGAAGGAATGTACGTGTAGGAGACACGTACGGTACAACAACACTTCCCACAAGTACGGTACAACAACACTTCCCACAAGTACGGTACAACAACACTTCCCACAAGTACGGTACAACAACACTTCCCACAAGTACGGTACAACAACACTTCCCACAAGTACGGTACAACAACACTTCCCACAAGTACGGTACAACAACACTTCCACAAGTACGGTACAACAACACTCCCACAAGTACGGTACAACAACACTTCCCACAAGTACGGTACAACAACACTTCCCACAAGTACGGTACAACAACACTTCCCACAAGTACGGTACAACAACACTTCCCACAAGTACGGTACAACAACACTTCCCACAAGGCTAACCATCCATTTGTTTCTTATGAGAGTAACGATTTTTTTTTTAATAACAACTTAAGACATTGATGTGCATTAATTTGCAGAACGAAAACTGAAAAGTTAGCTAGTTAGTTAGTGTTCTTGGAATGTTCAGTGAGCTTCCTCTATAACGTTTACCAACATTTTTACATCAACACTTGCAAAGGAAAAGGACACAAGAGCGAAACGTTGCCACAATAAAATATGTCGCAATAGTTGCACTTGTGTCCTTTTATCTAACATGTTGAAATACCTTTACTTTGAAGAGTTTCGAGAGTTTCTCTACTCTCTGAGAACGGCCATGGGCCAGGCTCGTCTGGTGCTCGCCTGGGCAACCAGGCTGTTGCTGCTGGAGGCCCGCGGTCGGTAATTCTACCAACATTATTACAACACTTGCCAAGGTAACGAAACTATATAGTTCAAAGGGTCTTCCCTGACACCTACTTTTCCCAGACACCGACACACTGTGTGCCATCTTCTGTTTCTCTGCCAACTTACCTCGTAGTAAAATCTTAAAAATTCTTGGAACAGGAGAACATAATTCTTCCACACACTCTTAACACAAGGTGATGGCGTCCCGTCTGCTAGGATGGAATCTTTCTTCTCGTCAAAATAGTATTAATTTCCTTACGTCCTCTTCATTTCAACAGCCGCCTCCATTTATGGCTGTCTTTTACATTTATTTATTTCCTTGATTTAGTATCCATTGAATTAGTGTAGATTTTTGGCAGCAGTGTGGAGAGTGCCTTTACACTGTCCCGTAGAACCAAGGGTCACAATATCATATCCCACTAATAGTATTGCATTCATGTCGGGGGCGAAGCGCTAAAAGTGTAGGGGTCAAACAGCGCTTGGGGGAATGGTGGTATTGAGGCTTGATTCAAAGAACTGGAGCATTCGTCCAATATTTTAGATCAAGAGAGCCCCTCACCAGCATCAAGGAACCTCCCTTGAGAGGATCAGGTCCCACAGCAGGTACTGTGGTGGTACACAGTACCTGCTGATGTAAGTTTACCCTTCCACTCTACTCTGTGTGTGTGTGTGTGTGTGTGTGTGTGTGTGTGTGTGTACTCACCTATTTGTACTCACCTATTTGTGGTTGCAGGGGTCGATTCATAGCTCCTGGCCCCGCCTCTTCACTGATTGCTACTAGGTCCTCTCTCTCCCTGCTCCATGAGCTTTATCAAACCTAGTCTTAAAACTATGTATGGTTCCTGCCTCCACTATGTCGCTTTCCAAGCTATTCCACTTCCTGACAACTCTATGACTGAAGAAATACTTCCTAACATCCCTTTGACTCATAGGAGTCTTCAACTTCCAATTGTGACCCCTTGTTTCTGTGTCCCCTCTCTGGAACATCTTGTCTCTGTCCACCTTATCTATTCCTCGCAGTATTTTATATGTCGTTATCATGTCCCCCCTAACCCTCCTGTCCTCTAGTGTCGTCAGGCCGATTTCCCTTAACCTTTCTTCGTAGGACAATCCCTTAGCTCTGGGACTAGTCTTGTTGCAAACCTTTGCACTTTCTCTAATTTCTTGACGTGCTTGACCAGGTGTGGGTTCCAAACTGGTGCTGCATACTCCAGTATGGGCCTGACGTATATGGTATACAGAGTCTTGAATGATTCCTTGGTGAGGTATTGGAACGCTATTCTTAGGTTTGCCAGCCGCCCGTATGCTGCAGCAGTTATCTGATTGATGTGTGCCTCAGGAGATGTGCTCGGTATTATACTCACCCCAAGATCTTTTTCTTTGAGTGAGGCTTGCAGTCTTTGGCCACCTAGACTATACTCTGTCTGCGGTCTTCTTTGCCCTTCCCCGATATTCATGATTTTACATTTGGCAGGGTTAAATTCAAGGAGCCAGTTACTGGACCAGGCTTGCAGCCTGTCCAGGTCTCTTTGTATTCCTGCCTGATCCTCGACTGATTTGATTCTTCTCATTAACTTCACATCATCTGCAAACAGGGACACTTCTGAGTCTATCCCTTCCGTTATGTCATTCACATATACCAAAAACAGTACAGGTCCTAGGACTGACCCTTGTGGAACTCCACTCGTCACAGGTGCCCACTCTGACATCTCGTCACGTACCATGACTCGTTGTTGCCTCCCTGTCAGATATTCTCTGATCCATTGCAGTGCTTTTCCTGTTACGTGTGCCTGATCCTCTAGCTTTTGCATTAATCTCTTGTGAGGAACTGTGTCGAACGCCTTCTTGCAGTCCAAAAATGCAGTCTATCCACCCTCTCTCTCGTGTCTTACTTCTGTTACCTTGTCATAAAACTGCAGTAGGTTTGTGACACAGGATTTTCCTTCCCTGAAACCATGCTGGTTGTCGTTTATAAGCTTGTGTCTTTCTAGGTGCTCCACCATTCTCCTCCTGATGATCTTCTCCATGACTTTGCATACTATACACGTCAGTGACACAGGTCTGTAGTTTAATGCCTCGTGTCTGTCTCCTTTCTTAAAAATTGGGACTACATTTGCCATCTTCCACGCCTCAGGTAGTTGCCCAGTTTCAATGGATGTGTTGAAGATTTGTGTTAGTGGCACACACAACATCTCTGCTCCCTCTCTAAGGACCCACGGAGAAATGTTGTCCGGTCCCACCGCTTTTGAGGTATCGAGTTCACATAGCAGCTTCTTCACCTCCTCCTCGGTTGTGTGTATTTCATCCAGCACTTGTTGGTATACCTCCCTATTCTGAATTCCTGGAGTCCTTCCTGTCTCCTGTGTAAATACTTCTTTAAATCTCATGTTGAGCTCCTCACATACCTCTTGGTCGTTTATTGTGAACTCCCCACCTTCCTTTCTCAGCCTGATTACCTGGTCCTTGACTGTTGTTTTCCTCCTGATGTGGCTATACAGCAGCTTCGGGTCAGACTTGACTTTTGATGCTATATCATTTTCATATTGTCGCTGAGCCTCCTTCTTACCTGTGCATATTCGTTTCTGGCTCTTCGGCTAATCTCTTTATTTTCCTGGGTCCTTTGTCTTCTGTACTTTTTCCATTCTCTATTACACTTACTTTTGCCTCCCTACACCTCTGGGTGAACCAAGGACTCGTTCTGGTCTTCCCATTACTTCTGTTTCCCTTGGGGACAAACCTCTCCTCTGCCTCTTTGCATTTGGTTGTCACATATTCCATCATTTCTTTTACTGGTTTTCCTGCCAATTCTCTCTCCCACTGAACGTCTTGTAGGAAGTTCCTCATGCCTGTGTAGTCCCCCCTTTTGTAGTTTCGTTTCTCCTTTCCTATTCCTGCTCCCCTCTCCACTTGTAGCTCAACTATATAATCAAAACACAGAACCAAATGATCACTAGCTCCAAGGGGCCTTTCATACGTGATATCCTCGATGTCCGAACTACTCAAGGTGAATACTAGGTCCAGTCTTGCTGGATCATCCCCACCTCTCTCTCTGGTAGTGTCTCTAACATGTTGATGCATGAGGTTTTCCAGTACCACATCCATCATCTTGGCTCTCCATGATTCAGGACCCCCATGGGGCTCTAGGTTTTCCCAATCAATCTCTTTGTGATTGAAATCACCCATAACTAGTAACTTTGCTCTCCCATGTGGGCTCTTCTGGCTACCTCGGCTAGTGTGTCTACCATTGCTCTGTTGCTCTCGTCGTATTCTTCTCTTGGCCTCCTGCAGTTCTGTGGCGGGTTGTACATTACAGCAATTACCACCTTATGGCCCTCAGACTGAATTGTTCCTACTATGTAGTCCCTTTCACCCATTCCATCCATTCCTTCCACTTCCTCAAATCCCCACCTGTTCTTAATGAGCAGTGCAACTCCTCCTCCCCTCTGCTCCCTCTATCTTTCCTGAGGATTTGATATCCGGGTGGGAAGATTGCATCTGTTATCATCCTGGTGAGTTTCGTTTCTGTGAGTGCTATTATGTCTGGGGATGTCTCCTTTATTCTTTCATGCCACTCCTCACATTTATTTGTTATACCATCTGCATTTGTATACCAAACCTTTAACTTCTTTTCTAAAACCGTAGTCTGGGGGGTATGTTGGGGTTGGGAAAGTGGGAGATCTGATGGGGAACTATGGGTGGTTGGTGTGAAGGTGGAGTTTGTAATGAGGTGGGTGGAATCATTGGGTATGGCATGTGTGTTTTGGGTTAGGTTGTTTGGTTGCATTGGGGTTGTCCAGGTTGGGAACATCTGAAGGTGGTTGTATTAGAGCTTCCTCCTGAGTCTGGGTTCTCCTGTCCATCTCTCTTTCCTCCTTTTGTCTCTGTACCCTCTCTTTCAGTTTCTGTCTTTCTTCTCGTGTTCTGTCGCGGTCGATATACACCCTCCGGTACTCTGACATATCCCTTAGTCTTGCTTTCTCCTGCAGGATCCTGTTTCGAGTCAATTCTGCTTTGAAAATTACTTTGACTGGCCGGATTCTTCCTCTTGCAAATCCCCCTATTCTCAGAAAATTTGCCAGCTGGGTCATGTCATCTTCTCCTATTGCTTTCATGATGTTTTCAATCGCATTTTTCTCCCCTTGTCTTCTTGCTTCATAAGTTTCCCCTTCAGCTTCCTGGAGCCCATAAACAAAGACTGATCTCTCTCTTCCATTCTCCCACTGCCTATTCCTATGTAACCCCTGATTCGATTTAGTTGCCTCCATTGAAGCTTTCCTTTCTTCAATCTCTTCACTGTCTGTTATCCCTTTGCCCAGTGGCCTGTCGCTTTCCCTTCTTAACTTTCCCTGTGCACTGCTGTGGTCTGTTAGGGCTTCTACGTATAGCTTAGCTCTCCCTTTTACTACACTCCCCTCGATTGTTCTTGATGTGATCCTCTCTTTCTCTCGGGCTCCACGATGGTCTGATATAGCCTCTGCATACAGTTTCACTCCGTTCTCTACAGTCCTCTTCTTTGTGACTGAGGTAGCAGTTTCTGATACCATGTCCACATTGCTTTTTAGTTCTTTAGGCTGTTTCAAATTTTTCAGTTCTTCTTCTAATCTCTGTATCTTAGCCTCTGCTGTTGTGACTTGCTTTTCCCACTTCCTGCTTTCTGCAGCTATCCTCTCCTCCATTATCTTACTTTCTGCAGCTATCCTCTCCTCCATTATCTTACTTTCTGCAGCTATCCTCTCCTCCATTTTCATGCTAAGCTCCTCTAGCTTCCTTCCCCACTCATGTTCCCTTTTCATGAGCTCTGCTGCCCAATCTTCCTTTGCAGACTCATCCTCCAGTCCCCTAGTTTTCCGTCCTGCTCTCTGGGACCCCATTTTTTATTTTTTATTTTTAAGATGCCACAGAGTGGAAAACTATGTATTTCTGTGTGGTTGTTTTGTGGTGTGATTGCCTGAGTGTTTGTGTGGGGGGTGGAGGGAGGGAGAGGAGAAACTGAAGACAGTGGGAAATGGAAGAGAGTGGGGAGGGGAAGAGGGGGATTATGAGGAGAGAGTGAAGGAGGGAGAAACAGAGGTGGAGAGAATGGGAGAGGGAGAGGGGAGGAGGTGGGTGAGAGAGGGGGAGGAGGTATGTGGAGAGGGGAGGAGGTGGGTGAGAGAGGGGAGGAGGTGGGTGAGAGAGGGGTTCAGGGAAGGGAGTGGGGGAGAGGTGGGTGGAGGGAGCAGGGGGAAAGAGTGTGTGTGGGCCTGTGTGTGTGTGTTAGTTTTGTGTGTGTATGTGTATGTGTGTGTGCACGTTAGTTTTGTGTGTGTGTTAGTTTTGTGTGTGTGTTAGTTTTGTGTGTGTGTGTGTGTTAGTTTTTTTTTGTGTGTGTATGTTAGTTTTGTGTGTGTGTATGTATGTGTGTGTGTGTGTATGTTTGTGTGTGTATGTATGTGTGAATAGTAGTGGTGAAATTGTGTGTTATGGTGTATGGGTGTGTATGTGGAGTTTGCGAGTGACACGTTGTCTGCAGTGCTTCTCTACCTGGCCTGACCTGACACACCTGACCTACCAGTTAATGTGTGTGTGTGTGTGTGTGTGTGTGTGTGTGTGGAACTATATGTGTGTGGATTTATTGTGTGAAAAGTAGTGGTGAAATTGTGTTATGGTGTATGAGTGGTATGTGAGGTCTGCGAGTAACACGTAGTCTACAGTGCTCCTCTACCTGGCCTGACACACCTGGTCTACCAGTTAATGTATTCTATGATTCACCTGTCTGCTCGCCCTTTTCTACTAGAAATTATCAATTGCTATTTGTTGCTGAGTACTTGATATCCTATTCCTTATCTTACTATGAGAGTTGACCGTTCACAAACAGCTTAGCGGTTAGGTAATTGGATCTTACTCCCGACACCCCGAAAACCACGCATAGGTGAATACTTGCGATGCGATGCAGCTTGGCCAGCGTGTAGTATCCTGTAGATTGTCCAACTCGATGTGATGTTCTGGCGTATATCCACTTTCGTTTCTTGTAGATATATAATGTAACCTATTGTAACCTATTGTGTGTGTGTGTGTGTGTGTGTGTGTGTGTGATTATCTATTTGTGGTGGTCTATTTTAGGTTGCAGCAGCAGAGTCCTGCTGGTGGTGGTCCGTCTTTATTACTGTTTTATTATTAACAACATTTGACCTTTTAGCAACTAAGCTACCCACAACACACTACTAACACTGACCTACCTGTTTACTGCTTTTTTGAACAGGGGGTAGCAGATGTAAGGAAATTAAACCAGCAGGTACCTGTTTACTTCACGGCGAATAAAGGTCAACAGGTTTAAGGAGACAAACCCATACGACTCACTTCGCCCGGAAATCGAACCAAGGACCCTATGCTTCCGTTGCCAAGTGAAGTTAGTCCTTGTCCTCACAACACCTGATAGCGTCCACACTTTTATAAATTCAAGATTCTATAAGTCATCGAATCGACAAAATCTTTACAAAATGTTCTTCTGAACAGCACAGCAAAATGAGTATAACAGGTGTGGGCCAGGTGTGGGTCACTGGTGCACTAGAGTGCACTGCACTCTAGTGCACTGTACAGAAGATGTGGGATCACTGATGAAACAGAGTGCACGAAACTGCACTATATACAGCAGTTGTGGGCCAGACGCAGGTCACTAGTGCACCTGGGTGCACAAGACTATCAACATGACTTTCAACAACAATTGTCTCAAGGTTGTAGAAGGTAACAATAGAGAAGTCAGACAAGATGAGCCCAAAATAGATTTTGTGAACTACCATCCATCACCTTCACCAAGCACATGGTCAGTGGTCGTCCTTGTGGAAGACGACACGTTCATCTACACGACACAGGTAGTAAGTATTCAGAAGAGAGGGAGTCCTGGTCGACCATTAATAATTATAGACGAATTTCACTTGTCGCTCATTTGCAAAATCTTCCAGATGTATTCCTTGCAACGTAGGCGATAAAAGTACATCATGATGTACACGTGCAAAAAATTTGAAGGAACTGGTTCCAAATATACATAATGAAAACAGTTTCTACGAAAGCAAAAGGCTTGGCAGACGGTGAAAAATATTCCCAATGAAGATCAGGTGTGCCATGAGTACACTAACAGACAACAAGTGTAAAGGGACCAAGACTCCTCAACACCCTCACTCGGTGCCAGTGTACCACAAAAACATGTGTTGGGGCCCTTTCTATGAAACGTCTTTATCACTGACTTGCTTCTCCTCACCTTAGAATGCCATGCCTAGACTCGATGCACAATGGTCTTAGTTGTGTCGACCTGCGACAGTTGATGGCACCTTTAACATTTGCTGCTGAGAAAACACCAATGATGTGAACAAACCATACCACGGGTGGGGTTAGAACCCGCGATCAGAGAGTCTCAAAACTCCAGACCGACGCGTTAGCCACTGGGCCAGCTAGCTTCAATAAGATTCATCCAACTAGGTATATTTCTACACCATAGGAAGGTTAGCATAGGCACCACTGTGTCCACAAATGCAAGTTTTTACAGACGAATCTCCCGCTAGCATGGCCGTGACGAACTCTAGCTCAAGTCCCCTCAAAGCCAGTTGGATGAATCTTATTGAAGCTAGCTGGCCCAGTGGCTAACGCGTCGCTCTGGAGTTTTGAGACTCACCAATGATGTGCCCTAGACACTGACGTAACTACTGGAGGTGAGGCAAAAATGAATGACAGTCTTAGGACCCAAGGATGATGTTACCCTCAGGTGAAGCAATAATTATAAAGACTTAAGCAAGGTGTGCGTGCGCAGCTTCTCCCAGTGGGTGCCAAACTCATAATGCAGCGTACACAACATACCCACCCTCTCCCACTTGGCCTTGTCGACTCAGCCATTTTGTGCATTCTTTATTTCCTGCGAATCATTTCCGTTTGTGTGTTTAATGCTGTCTTCCTTATTACTCTGCTGCTTTCAGATTTATTGCGTTGAATTTCAAGGTAACTCCATAACATATTGCGTTGAATTTCAACAGTAATTTCAACGATAAATTCATGGATCACAGATATTTTGGTGTGGATGTACCCTTCGATAAATCCATCAAACTACAACTAATAAAAATACAAAGATAGGTAGATGCTCTCAGAGCTGTTGTTGGCTACATCCCCAACTATGGTGCTAATGTGAGAATAGTGACAATGGTGTACTTAGCCTATATTAGAGTCATAATTGATTATGCTACGCCCATGTTAATATTAGCTAAGAAAAAATTTCTAGAGCCCTTGGAGCTAATGCAAAATGATGCCCTCAGAACTATTCTTGGTTGTCCTAAATCTACCAAGGTTCTTAATATGACGAAGGAGGTTTGTGTCTCTAGTATCAGTGATAGTATTATTGATATTAACACTGTACTTGGTATTATAACGTTAAGAAAAGAACCAGACACTGGCAGTACAAATCTTACTAAACGTCTGGAAGTAAATAAATATAGTTCTAAATGGGTTGTGAAAACCCATGGAAGTTGTGTTCATTTACTACCACATACCTTTAAACCCCTCCAAAAAACACTTATCAAGAACTTATCACAAATTATATACACTGATGGATCTAAGCAGGAGTCTACTGGCAGGAGTACATTGACAAGAACGATTGGAACTATGTTGAGTTAGGCATAAGAATTAACAACTTGGTGTTTATACTGCAAACTGAATTCTCATACGAATGGCATTAAAGTTAACTTATGGCACTGAACTTGACTCTTTGATTACTACTGATTATATGTTATCACTGAGGGAACTTTCTTACATAATAATTCTAACATGCTCACTGGAGAAGTCAGATATACTCAAAGATCAGAGAAAATGAATTAATGTACAATTTTTTATGGATTCCGTCACACACACTGAATTACTCCTTCATGATGAAGTTAATAAATTAGCCAAAGAAAATACCCTGAAAGAAAATGTATAATAAAATTTTAGTCTGTGTCTAGAATTATGAATAATATTACGAGAGAAGAAAATAATGAATTGAATATCATAAGAATGCAGTTAAACACATGAGTTGATCTCTAACCCACTATGATAATATAACCATAACTAAGCGCTAAACCCAAAAGGGGTCATATACCACTACCTGAACTTAGATACGAACGTTCATGGAGCAACTTGCAATGTGAATAGACTGACTAATGTTGTAGTAGCCAGGCTTAGGCTTGGTTACAAGTGTACTTCTGGCAGCTTGATCAAACCAAATGCAAAGCATGTGGCCCTCCCTCTGCTCACTATCTTGAACACTCTGTGCTTAATTGTCCACACATATTAAGCAAATATCCTACATTTGCTTGCAACATATAAGTCCATCGTAGATATAAATCCATATGTACTCCTGAGAACCCTTTTGGGTCCTAGTTCCTAGATCTTTTGTGTATCCATATTCTCTGGCGCTACCGTCCACACGATGGACACGAGGTGCACAATAAACTAGCAACTTCAGTGGCAAAAACTAAAAATCTAACTCTGTAACATTTACTGTGATGATTTCCTAGATCTATAATAAAGTTAATTTGCTCTATTCAGTGTTATTCAACTCTCCTACTGTATTTATAATCTATTAAACTGTTGGCGAGTGTTAACTTATGCCTCAGTTCCCACTGATAATTAACCCCCACTGAAATATTACCTAGTTTCATTACCGAGTAATTTATTCACTGTTTCTTCCTTCTACTGTTATACATTTACATATTTCCTCCAATGTATTTTTTTTTTCGTTTTTTAATCATAAGTCGCCGCATCAGTAGAAATTATGTAAATTATATTTAAAGGACATTCAAATGTACTTACCTTCTTTATTGCACCTCACCTTCACTGCAACTCCACACCTGTACCTGCACACCTGTCACTGACACCTGTGTTTGCACACTTGTCACTGACAACTGTGCTTGTACACCTGTCACTGACAAGTGTACACCTGTACACCTGTCACTGATACCTGTACACCTGTCACTGACACCTGTACACCTGTCACTGACACCTGTACACCTGTCACTGACACCTGTCTCTGCACACCTCTGCTGGGAATTCACACTTACCTGCAAATAAAGGGAAAAAAATCTTTATTAGTGAGACACAACAGAATTTAATTGTTGCTTAAACAGAAGACAAAAGTTAAAGACAAAAAGGGAAAAACAATACTCACTGACAGAGTGCATGGAGGCGCATGGGAGTGCATGGGTGGTGCATAAAGGCTATGTGGATACATGGGAGTGAAGTACATGGGATACATAGAAGTTCATAATAGTGGTGTGAAGTGCATGGAGAAGCACCTACGTGTATGGCAGTTAGAGTGCATGAAATACAGGAGAGTGCAGGTTCAAACAGACATCTTACAGTGTTTTAAGACAGTATTTTTTACCCCCTGTGCATTCAGGGTACAAATCAGTTCTCAAGAAGGACCCCTGGTACGGGACCCCTGGGTACGGGACAACACTGCCAGCTGCTTCTCAAACATCTGACGTTTAAAACACCACAACACAGCCGGGTTACATTACTTAGTTTCTCTCCCGACCTTGAGCACGGCGCCAACTTGTCCAGGCCTCCAGGAATACCTTATAGAGAACCACACATATGTTTGCTTCCTCCAAATGTTTTATCAAGCAATCGCTGTCAACTTTTACGTTAACCTCATTGCAATAATAATACGCGTGTATCGTTAACCTCACTGCAATAATACGCGTGTATCGTTAACCTCATCTCAATAATATGCATGTACCTTTAACCTTATCTCAATAATACGCGCGTATCAAATAGAGAGGTACCTAATATGCATGTATCGTTAACCTTATCTCAATAATACGCGCGTATCAAATAGAGAGGTACCTAATATGCATGTATCGTTAACCTTATCTCAATAATACGCGCGTATCAAATAGAGAGGTACCTAATATGCATGTACCTTTAACCTTATCTCAATAATACGCGCGTATCAAATAGAGAGGTACCTAATATGCATGTATCGTTAACCTTATCTCAATAATACGCGCGTATCAAATAGAGAGGTACCTAAGTTAGATCCCTGAGGAACGCCACTGGCCCTCAATATCTCTTATATTTAATCCCATTTAAAACCTCTTAATTAAGAGACACAGTCACATCCCTCAAAAAAAAAAAATGTAGAAGCTAAAAGTAAGCTAAAGAAAAGATCAAACAAATTACAGCATTGATGAAGAAAAGATATTTATATGTGGGATGCTGCCGGAGCCTCAGTGTTGTGGGATGCTGCCGGAGCCTCAGTGTTGTGGGATGCTGCCGGAGCCTCAGTGTTGTGGGATGCTGCCGGAGCCTCAGTGTTGTGGGATGCTGCCGGAGCCTCAGTGTTGTGGGATGCTGCCGGAGCCTCAGTGTTGTGGGATGCTGCCGGAGCCTCAGTGTTGTGGGATGCTGCCGGAGCCTCAGTGTTGTGGGATGCTGCCGGAGCCTCAGTGTTGTGGGATGCTGCCGGAGCCTCAGTGTTGTGGGATGCTGCCGGAGCCTCAGGGTTGTGGGATGCTGCCGGAGCCTCAGGGTTGTGGGATGCTGCCGGAGCCTCAGTGTTGTGGGATGCTGCCGGAGCCTCAGGGTTGTGGGATGCTGCCGGAGCCTCAGGGTTGTGGGATGCTGCCGGAGCCTCAGGGTTGTGGGATGCTGCCGGAGCCTCAGTGTTGTGGGATGCTGCCGGAGCCTCAGGGTTGTGGGATGCTGCCGGAGCCTCAGGGTTGTGGGATGCTGCCGGAGCCTCAGGGTTGTGGGATGCTGCCGGAGCCTCAGGGTTGTGGGATGCTGCCGGAGCCTCAGTGTTGTGGGATGCTGCCGGAGCCTCAGTGTTGTGGGATGCTGCCGAAGCCTCAGTGTTGTGGGATGCTGCCGGAGCCTCAGTGTTGTGGGATGCTGCCGGAGCCTCAGTGTTGTGGGATGCTGCCGGAGCCTCAGTGTTGTGGGATGCTGCCGGAGCCTCAGTGTTGTGGGATGCTGCCGGAGCCTCAGTGTTGTGGGATGCCGCCGGAGCCTCAGTGTTGTGGGATGCTGCGGAGCCTCAGTGTTGTGGGATGCTGCCGGAGCCTCAGTGTTGTGGGATGCTGCCGGAGCCTCAGTGTTGTGGGATGCTGCCGGAGCCTCAGTGTTGTGGGATGCTGCCGGAGCCTCAGTGTTGTGGGATGCTGCCGGAGCCTCAGTGTTGTGGGATGCTGCCGGAGCCTCAGTGTTGTGGGATGCTGCCGGAGCCTCAGGGTTGTGGGATGCTGCCGGAGCCTCAGGGTTGTGGGATGCTGCCGGAGCCTCAGTGTTGTGGGATGCTGCCGGAGCCTCAGTGTTGTGGGATGCTGCCGGAGCCTCAGTGTTGTGGGATGCTGCCGGAGCCTCAGTGTTGTGGAGATGAGGCGAGGTTACTTGGTCAAGGTTACCACAGGTGCTCGCCAAGCACGGCACTGACGGAAGAATGTGTACGTGTGTGTGTGTGTGTGTGTGTGTGTACGCGTACGTACGTGTGTGTGTGTGTGTGTACGCGTACGTACGTGTGTGTGTTTATGTATATGTATGTGTGTATGTTTGTACGTGGAACTACCTGTTCGTGGTTACAGCAGCAGCAGCAGCAGCAGAACTGTGCTTATCGCGTCGCAACTTCAGGAGTTTTTTTTTTTTTATCACACAATTGTTTACTTTTAAATCGCAATAGCACTTACTACTTCCTCTTTTTAATTTTCCTTCCATTGCCACTTCCCCATACATGTGTCCTCTTACTCCTCCTTGTAGCTAATAAATCTTCTCTATTCTTTACCGTAATTTTTAACCTTAACTCTGGTTATCACGTCTTCTCTCTCTCCTTGCTCTTCACTGGACTTTTTTATAGCGACGCAACGTTTTTTTTTTTTTTAGGTGTGGGCAACATATAGCTGCTACATATTCCAAAATTTTGACCAACATATGTTGTAAATAGCTTCTGTATCATTTCTCCATCCATACATTTGAGGTGAAGTGCTTGAGTTTCTTGCGATTTTGGTTACATGATCTTCTGGTGACAATTTTTGTTCTTAAAAGCTCCTAGACCTACCTACCTCCTCCTCCTCTCTCTCTCTCTCTCTCTCTCTCTCTCTCTTCTCTCTTCTCTCTCTCTCTCTCTCTCTCTCTCTCTCTCTCTCCTCTCTCTCTTCTCTCTCTCTCTCTCTCTCTCTCTCTCTCTTCTCTCTCTCTCTCTCTCTCTCTCTCTTCTCTCTCTTCTCTTCTCTTTTCTCTCTCTTCTATTCTTTTTCTCATTCTTCTCCCTCTTTTTCTCTTCTCCCTCTCTTTTCTTTCATTCCCATATTTTTAGCTGCCAATTATGCTCTCTGGCCTGTCATCTCAAAGTGCCAGTGTATCTCCACTCTGCCTGGCGGGAGAGAGGGAGAGAGAGAGAGAGAGAGAGAGAGAGAGAGAAGCATGGGGCCAGAGAGCTGGTGGAATGCCTTGGCTGACAATATGGTATGTGCTGTCAAAATACACCTCCCAGTGGTGCCTCGTGTCACTCACCTTCTGGCACCAAGCTGGCACTACACTGTAGATGTTGCAGGTGGGGGTGGAGATGGGGGGCGCCATGCCAACATGGATGTTGCAGGTGTGGCCTCCTTGCAACGTGGATTTTTGAGTAAATATTACTAATCTGTGGAATGTTGATATCAAGCAATGTTTCCAGTTTGCATTCCTTGCAGTGTTGAGAGTGAATGTTGCAGACTTGCTCCTGCAATAAGAGTGAAGGTGTCCGAGATAGAAGCCCTGGCTGTCTGCCCTCCGTTGCAGGGCAGCAGAAAGGTTAAGCATCTGGTCAACATTATAATTACGCTATTCTGGGGTTAATCATCTAATGACCTTTATTAAATTTGATGTAAAGTTAAAAATAGTCTAAAAAAAAAATAAAAGTAACACTTCGGTTTCAGCAATTATCTCAACCAAGTTAAACGATAGTAACTGTAACAGTAGCAACAGTAACACCAGCAGCAACAGTAACAACAGCAGCAACAGAAACAGCAACAACAGCAGCAACAGAAACAGTAACAACAGAAACAGCAGCAACAGTAACAGTAACAACAGCAGCAACATAAACAGCAACAGCAGCAACAACAGAAACAGCAACAGCAGCAACAGTAACAACAGCATCAAGAGTAACAGCAGTCACAGAAACAGCAACAACAGTAACAACAGCATCAACAGTAACATTAACAACAGCAACAACAGCAGCAACAGTAACAGCAGCAACAGTAACAGCAGCAACATAAACAGCAACAACAGCAGTAACATAAACAGCAACAACAGAAACAGCAACAACAACAGTAACAGCAGCAACATAAACAGCAACAACATCAGCAGCATCAACAACAGCGATAATTATTATAATAATGCACACTTACACACGCTATACAAGTAATTCTTGCTTTAATATGCATGAAAATATACCTGAACATTATGTGATCTGGTACATCCTATTGTACGCTAATTTGTAGCCATACACCTCGAAGCGTTGTATAAGTGTTCACTCAAACAACTAAGACAACAGTACATGACAAACAGCAACCACAGGTCAGCAACAGCATGTACACTGGACTGAACTACCAGCTGAGGACCACGAGCAGTAGTACACTGGACTGAACACAGCTGGGACACACATGTACACTGGACTGAACACCAGCTGAGGCACACAGAAAGCAGTGTACACTGGACTGAACACCAGCTGAGGACGCACGAGCAGTGTACACACTGGACTGAACACCAGCTGAGGGACACACGAGTGTACACTGGACTGAACACCAGCTGAGGACCACGAGTGTACACTGGACTGAACACCAGCTGAGGGACGCACGAGCAGTGTACACTGGACTGAACACCAGCTGAGGACACACAGCAGTGTACACTGGACTGAACACCAGCTGAGGGACGCACGAGCAGTGTACACTGGACTGAACACCAGCTGAGGGACGCACGAGCAGTGTACACTGGACTGAACACCAGCTGAGGGACACACGAGGTGTACACTGGACTGAACACCAGCTGAGGGACGCACGAGCAGTGTACACTGGACTGAACACCAACTGAGGGACGCACGAGCAGTGTACACTGGACTGAACACCAGCTGAGGGACACACAGTGTACACTGGACTGAACACCACTGAGGGACGCACGAGCAGTGTACACTGGACTGAACACCAGCTGAGGGACCACGAGCAGTGTACACTGGACTGAACACCAGCTGAGGGACACACGAGGTGTACACTGGACTGAACACCAACTGAGGGACACACGAGCAGTGTACACTGAACTGAACACCAACTGAGGGACACGAGCAGTGTACACTGGACTGAACACCAACTGAGGGTGAACACACTGAGGACAGGTGTACACTGGACTGAACACCAACTGAGGGACACACGAGCAGTGTACACTGGACTGAACACCAACTGAGGGACACACGAGCAGTGTACACTGGACTGAACACCAGCTGAGGGACACACGAGCAGTGTACACTGGACTGAACACCAGCTGAGGGACGCACGAGCAGTGTACACTGGACTGAACACCAGCTGAGGGACACACGAGCAGTGTACACTGGACTGAACACCAGCTGAGGGACGCACGAGAGTGTACACTGGACTGAACACCAGCTGAGGGACCACGAGCAGTGTACACTGGACTGAACACCAGCTGAGGGACCACGAGGTGTACACTGGACTGAACACCACTGAGGGACCACGAGCAGTGTACACTGACTGAACACCACTGAGGGACACGAGCAGTGTACTACTGAACACCACTGAGGGACGCACGAGCAGTGTACACTGAACTGAACACCAACTGAGGGACGCACGAGCAGTGTACACTGGACTGAACACCAACTGAGGGACACACGAGCAGTGTACACTGAACTGAACACCAGCTGAGGAACACACGAGCAGTGTACACTGGACTGAATAAAGCTAAGGGACGCACGAGCAGTGTACACTGGACTGAACACCAGCTGAGGAACACACGAGCAGTGTACACTGGACTGAACACCAGCTGAGGAACACACGAGCAGTGTACACTGGACTGAACACCAGCTGAGGGACGCACGAGCAGTGTACACTGAACACCAGCTGAGGGACGCACGAGCAGTGTACACTGGACTGAACACCAACTGAGGGACGCACGAGCAGTGTACACTGGACTGGATTAAAACTTAGAATTTAATCCGATCTTCTTCACAAATTTCAAGTATTGGAATTATTAATCCTTTTAGCGTGTAATCTGTACTGGTGCTAGAGTACCAAACATTGAATGTACTCTACCCTTTAACATAAACACTATACGTGCTCAACACATGTAGTCGATATTCATGATTGAGTACAAACACATGTACGCTGTATTTGTGCTTGAGTACAAACATTACATTTAAATCTTTTCTCATAACTGACATAAAGGTCAGTATCTCAGTGTGAATCTCTCAGTGTACGTACACCGACAGGTGTGTGTATACCGTGTATCTCTTAGTGTACATACACCGACAGGTGTGTTAAATACAAATTTAATTGAACCCATCTTTCAAGTCTTTAAAGTTCACTTGAATGTGTGTCCTGGGCCCACCGTTCCCACCCGAGCTCTTGTGTACTTCATCCTCTGGTAATGACTTGATCCTTGCCTACCCTGGCCATCTCTCGGAGTATTTTCCACGTCGTGATCATATCGCCACCTATTATCTGGTAACATTCACAGATCAGAGACTTGGTTAGCTCTTGCAGTGTCCCTCTACAGTGTGTCTCAGAGACGTGACATCGGTGAGGCGAAAATGAAGTCAAGACTTGCGTATTCACCTCTGGGGAAGTGGATCTGCAGTCGACCGTATCCACTCACACCCTAGACCACCTCCACCTCCCTACACATTTGTTCCAAAAAATTCTCTGTCTCATCAGTTTCTTCAGCTGTACTTGGATCGACAACCCCCCCCTACCTCTCTCATCCATGTACTCTTCATTCTTCAACACAGTAAGTCTCATTCACTCCAAGTGTCTTTCTTTGTCGGATGTTCGTCCTTCAAAAAATCCAATGGGCTATCAGTCAGGAGTAGTTGGATCGACAACCACCTTTATCTGTATTATGTTCAGAAAGAAGTCTTGTCCTCGTTATGTCATTGTGTTGAGATGAATCGTAGAAGAATATTGTTGAGGAATGGAAGTATTGGTGAAGTGATATTGTGTTAGGAATAAATATTGTGTTGAAAAGAATGAAGTATTGTGTTGAGGAATGAAGTATTGTGTTGAGGGAATGAGAGTATTGTGTTGAGGAATGAGAAGTATTGTGTTGAGGGAATGAGAAGTATTGTGTTGAGGATGAGAAGTATTGTGTTGAGGAATGAGAAGTATTGTGTTGAGGAATGAGAAGTATTGTGTTGAGGGAATGAGAAGTATTGTGTTGAGAGAATGAGAAGTATTGTGTTGAGGGAATGAGAAGAATTGTGTTGAGGGAATGAGAAGTATTGTGTTGAGGGAATGAGAAGTATTGTGTTGAGAGAATGAGAAGTATTGTGTTGAGGAATGAGAAGTATTGTGTTGAGGGAATGAGAAGTATTGTGTTGAGGGAATGAGAAGTATTGTGTTGAGAGAATGAGAAGTATTGTGTTGAGGGAATGAGAAGTATTATGTTGAGGGAATGAGAAGTATTGTGTTGAGGAAATGAGAAGTATTATGTTGAGGGAATGAGAAGTATTGTGTTGAGGGAATGAGAAGTATTGTGTTGAGGGAATGAGAAGTATTGTGTTGAGGGAATGAGAAGTATTGTGTTGAGGGAATGAGAAGTATTGTGTTGAGAGAATGAGAAGTATTGTGTTGAGGGAATGAGAAGTATTGTGTTGAGAGAATGAGAAGTATTGTGTTGAGAGAATGAGAAGTATTGTGTTGAGGAATGAGAAGTATTGTGTTGAGGGAATGAGAAGTATTGTGTTGGAGAATAGAAGTATTGTGTTGAAGATGAGAAGAATGTACTGAGAATGAGACTACATTCTGTGTTATCCTGAGTCACTCTCGTTTGACATCACTCCTGTTACATAATGAATCTCCCCTTACTCTCCTGCACTATCCCGCTCATTCTCTCCCCATACAGTCATCCCGTCATCAGTATTCTCCCATACATCTCTACAACGAGCCATGACATGTCTGACCTACAACTCATCACTGACCACCTGCAGACCATCCCACTACAGAGCATCCTACACTCATCCTCCCCTCGTTACTCTCCCCACTACACTCATCCTCCTCTTACCTCCAGCACTGACACTCATCCTCCCTCACTTGCCCACTACATCATGGACCTACACTCATCACCCACACTCGTACCTCCACACGGACCGCATCCTGGACACGCCACCGGACACCCACCTACACCACGCACTGGAAGCAGCACGGTCACGCACACGGACACGCACACGGACACCAGCACTGGACACGCAGCACGGACACGAGCACGGACACCAGCACTGGACACGCAGCACGGGACACGCAGCACTGGACACCAGCACTGGACACGCAGCACGGGACACAGCACTGGACACGCAGCACTGGACACGCAGCACTGGACACGCAGCACTGGACACGCAGCACTGGACACGCAGCACTGGACACGCAGCACTGGACACGCAGCACTGGACACGCAGCACGGGACACGCAGCACGGGACACGCAGCACTGGACACGCAGCACGGACACGCAGCACGGACACGCAGCACGGACACGCAGCACGGACACGCAGCACGGACACGCAGCACGGACACGCAGCACTGGACACCAGCACGGACACGCAGCACGGACACGCAGCACTGGACACGCAGCACGGACACGCAGCACGGACACGCAGCACTGGGACACGCAGCACGGACACGCAGCACGGGACACGCAGCACGGACCACCAGCACTGGACCACGCAGCACGGACACAGCAGCACGTGGACACGCAGCACGGGACACGCAGCACGGGACACGCAGCACAGGGACACGCAGCACGGGACACGCAGCACGGACAGCACGGCACGACACGGCACGACACGCAGCACGGACACGCACGCAGGACGCAGCACGGGACACGCAGCACGGGACACGCAGCACGGGACACGCAGCACGGGACACGCAGCACGGGACACGCAGCACTGGACACGCAGCACGGGACACGCAGCACTGGACACGCAGCACGGGACACGCAGCACGGGACACGCAGCCCGTATGCCATATGAATAAACAGCTACTTGATACAGTATTATACATGGTGCCATGGCAACCAAGCATCATCTTCCGCATACCTTATTGCAATCTCCTGACGTGTGTGTGTGTGTGTGTGTGTGTGTGTGTGTGTGTGTGTGTGTGTGTGTGTGTGTGTGTGTGTGTGTGTGTGTGTGTGTGTGTGTGTGTGTGTCTGTCGAGGTTGCAGTTCCTGGCCCCACCTTCAACGCTGCAAACCTCCAAGGAACGGCTAAGGTGATTTGCTTTGAATCAATAATAATAATAAGAACAACAATAATAAGAACAACAATAATAAGAACAATAATAATAAGAACAATAATATTAAGAACAATAAAAATAAGAACAATAACAATGATAACAAGAACACCAATAATAATACAGTAATAATAATAGCAATAATAATGATAATAATAGCAATAATGATAATAATAATAATACGTGGTTCTCAGCTGACTGTGGCAGTACACAGGTCAGCTTTAGCTGGTGTCATGATCAATAAGCTGAATACGTGTCTAGGTACCTCACAGTGTGTCCACGTGTCCTGGAGTGTGTCAGGGGTCTAGTGTGTCAGTGTCTGGGTGTGTCAAGGTATAGTGTGTACGTGTCCTGGAGTGTGTCGGTACTCACAGTGTGTCCACGTGTCCTGGAGTGTGTCAAGGTACCTACAGTGTGTCCACGTGTCCTGGAGTGTGTCAAGGTACTCACAGTGTGTCCACGTGTCCTGGAGTGTGTCAAGGTACTCACAGTGTGTCCACGTGTCCTGGAGTGTGTCAATACTCACAGGTCACTGTCCTGGATGTCAAGTACTACAGTGTTCCATGTCTGGAGTGTGTCAAGGTACCTCACAGTGTTCACGTGTCCTGGAGTGTATCTAGGTACCTCACAGTGTGTCCACTGTCCTGGAGTGTGTCAAGGTACCTCACAGTGTGTCCACGTGTCCTGGAGTGTGTCTAGGTACCTCACAGTGTGTCCACGTGTCCTGGAGTGTGTCAAGGTACCTCACAGTGTGTCCACGTGTCCTGGAGTGTGTCAAGGTACCTCACAGTGTGTCCACGTGTCCTGGAGTGTGTCAAGGTACCTCACAGTGTGTCCACGTGTCCTGGAGTGTGTCAGGTACCTCACAGTGTGTCCACGTGTCCTGGAGTGTGTCAAGGTACCTCACAGTGTGTCCACGTGTCCTGGAGTGTGTCAAGGTACCTCACAGTGTGTCCACGTGTCCTGAGGTGTCAAGGTACCCACAGTGTGTCCACGTGTCCGGGAGTGTGTCAAGGTACCTCACAGTGTGTCCACGTGTCCTGGAGTGTGTCAAGGTACCTCACAGTGTGTCCACGTGTCCTGGAGTGTGTCAAGGTACCTCACAGTGTGTCCACGTGTCCTGGAGTGTGTCAAGGTACCTCACAGTGTGTCCACGTGTCCTGGAGTGTGTCAAGGTACCTCACAGTGTGTCCACGTGTCCTGGAGTGTGTCAAGGTACCTCACAGTGTGTCCACGTGTCCTGGAGTGTGTCAAGGTACCTCACAGTGTGTCCACGTGTCCTGGAGTGTGTCAAGGTACCTCACAGTGTGTCCACGTGTCCTGGAGTGTGTCAAGGTACCTCACAGTGTGTCCACGTGTCCTGGAGTGTGTCAAGGTACCTCACAGTGTGTCCACGTGTCCTGGAGTGTGTCTAGGTACCTCACAGTGTGTCCACGTGTCCTGGAGTGTGTCAAGGTACCTCACAGTGTGTCCACTGTCCTGGAGTGTTCAAGGTACCTCACAGTGTGTCCACGTGTCCTGGAGTGTGTCAAGGTACCTCACAGTGTCCACGTGTCCTGGAGTGTGTCAAGGTACCTCACAGTGTGTCCACGTGTCCTGGAGTGTGTCAAGGTACCTCACAGTGTGTCCACGTGTCCTGGAGTGTGTCAAGGTACCTCACAGTGTGTCCACGTGTCCTGGAGTGTGTCAAGGTACCTCACAGTGTGTCCACGTGTCCTGGAGTGTGTCAAGGTACCTCACAGTGTGTCCACGTGTCCTGGAGTGTCAGGTACCTCACAGTGTGTCCACGTGTCCTGGAGTGTGTCAAGGTACCTCACAGTGTGTCCACGTGTCCTGGAGTGTATCTAGGTACCTCACAGTGTGTCCACGTGTCCTGGAGTGTGTCAAGGTACCTCACAGTGTGTCCACGTTCCTGGAGTGTGTCAGGTACCTCACAGTGTGTCCACGTGTCCTGGAGTGTGTCAAGGTACCTCACAGTGTGTCCACGTGTCCTGGAGTGTATCAAGGTACCTCACAGTGTGCCACGTGTCCTGGAGTGTATCTAGGTACCTCACAGTGTGTCCACGTTCCTGGAGTGTGTCAAGGTACCTCACAGTGTGTCCACGTGTCCTGGAGTGTGTCAAGGTACCTCACAGTGTGTCCACGTGTCCTGGAGTGTGTCAAGGTACCTCACAGTAGTGTCATCCACGTGTCCTGGAGTGTGTCAAGGTACCTCAAAGTGTGTCCACGTTCCTGGAGTGCGTTTAGGTACCTCACAGTGTGTCCACGTGTCCTGGAGTGTGTCAAGGTACCTCACAGTGTGTCTACGTTCCTGGAGTGTGTCAAGGTACCTCAAAGTGTGTCCACGTGTCCTGGAGTGTGTCAGGTACCTCACAGTGTGTCCACGTGTCCTGGAGTGTGTCTAGGTACCTCACAGTGTGTCCACGTGTCCTGGAGTGTATCTAGGTACCTCACAGTGTGTCCACGTTCCTGGAGTGTATCAAGGTACCTCACAGTGTGTCCACGTGTCCTGGAGTGTGTCAAGGTACCTCACAGTGTGTCCACATGTCCTGGAGTGTGTCAGGTACCTCACAGTGTGTCCACGTGTCCTGGAGTGTGTCAGGTACCTCAAGTGTGTCCACGTTCCTGGAGTGCTTTAGGTACCTCACAGTGTGTCCACGTCCTGGAGTGTTCAGGTACCTCAAGTGTGTCCACGTGTCCTGGAGTGTGTCAAGGTACCTCAAGTGTGTCCACGTTCCTGGAGTGGTTTAGGTACCTTACGTGTGTCCACGTGTCCTGGAGTGTGTCAAGGTACCTCACAGTGTGTCCACGTTCCTGGAGTGCGTTTAGGTACCTCACAGTGTGTCCACGTGTCCTGGAGTGTATCTAGGTACCTCACAGTGTGTCCACGTGTCCTGGAGTGTGTCTAGGTACCTCACAGTGTGTCCACGTGTCCTGGAGTGTGTCTAGGTACCTCACAGTGTGTCCACGTGTCCTGGAGTGTGTCTAGGTACCTCACAGTGTGTCCACGTGTCTTGGAGTGTGTCTAGGTACCTCACAGTGTGTCCACGTCCTGGAGTGTATCTAGGTACCTCACAGTGTGTCCACGTGTCCTGGAGTGTGTTTAGGTACCTCACAGTGTGTCCACGTGTCATGGAGTGTGTTTAGGTACCTTACTGTGTCCACGTGTCCTGGAGTGTGTCTAGGTACTTCAGTGTGTTCACGTGTCCTGGAGTGTGTCTAGATACCTCACGGTGTGTCCACGTGTCCTGGAGTGTCTAGGTACCTCACAGTGTGTCCACGTGTCCTGGAGTGTGTCTAGATACCTCACGGTGTGTCCACGTGTCCAGGAGTGTCTAGGTACTTCACAGTGTGTCCACGTGTTCTGGAGTGTCTAGATACCTCACTGTGTCCACGTGTCCTGGAGTGTGTTTAGGTACCTCACAGTGTGTCCACGTGTCCTAGTGTCTAGGTACCTCACTGCATCCTGGAGTGTGTATAGGAACCTCACAGTGTGTCCACGTGTCCTAGAGTGTCTAGGTACCTCACAGTGTCCACGTGTTCTACAGTGTGTCTAGGTACCTCACAGTGTGTCCACGTGTCCTAGTGTCTAGGTACCTCAGTGTGTCCACGTGTCCTGGAGTGTGTCTAGGTACCTTACAGTGTGTCCACGTGTCCTGGAGTGTGTCTAGGTACCTCACAGTGTGTCTAGGTACCTCACAGTGTGTCCGCGTGTCCTAGAGTGTGTCTAGGTACCTCACAGTGTGTCCGCGTGTCCTAGAGTGTGTCTAGGTACCTCACAGTGTGTCCGCGTGTCCTAGAGTGTGTCTAGGTACCTCACAGTGTGTCCATGTATCCTAGACACCATCCTAAGTGTGTCTTGTACAGGTAACTAGACACACACTTAAGTGTTGCGTCTAATACACTTGTAAACACAGTGAGAACACTCAGACGCAAAGTATCATTAAGACACGTGTAGACTTTGTCTACACGTGTAGTGTCTACATGTCTACAACTAATGAAGCAAGAGGACGTAAGGATAAGCTAAATTAACTTGTCACTAAATATAATATAACGTTCAAAGAAACGGAATGAAAAAAATATTTTGACTAACGAAGACGTAAATACGCTGGTTCAAAGTACTACAAATCGTAGTACAATGTATTACATTATACTTCGTTGTAGTACACTGTGTTAAAATGTGCTTTACTGAATTACAGCGTACTGTTCTGTACTGCTGTGTACCGCTGTATTATAATGTGCTGCTCTCTACTACAGTGTACTGCCTTGTAATGCAATGTACTACTCTGTACTGCAGTGTACTGCTTTGTACTAAAGTGCACTGTTCGATACTAAAGTGTACTGTTCGGTACTAAAGTGTACTGCTCTGTTCTTCGGTGCACTTCTCTGTTCTACGGTGTACTGCTATGTACTACAGTGCACAGCTCTGTACTTCAGCATGTGGTGCGTGTCTTGAGCGAGTCCCGTGTCCACTTAGCATGTGGTGCGTGTCTCATGCGAGTCCCGTGTCCACTTAGCATGTGGTGCGTGTCTTGAGCGAGTCCCGTGTCCACTTAGCATGTGGTGCGTGTCTCATGCGAGTCCCGTGTCCACTTAGTATGTGGTGCGTGTCTTGAGCGAGTCCCGTGTCCACTTAGCATGTGGTGCGTGTCTCATGCGAGTCCCGTGTCCACTTAGCATGTGGTGCGTGTCTTGAGCGAGTCCCGTGTCCACTTAGCATGTGGTACGTGTCTTGAGCGAGTCCCGTGTCCACTTAGCATGTGGTGCGTGTCTTGAGCGAGTCCCGTGTCCACTTAGCATGTGGTGCGTGTCTCATGTGAGTCCCGTGTCCACTTAGCATGTGGTGCGTCTCCGGGGAGTCCCGTGTCCACTTTGTATGCGGCGCGTGTCTCCAGCGACCCCATGAACATCAGGAGTAAAGTGAACAATGTTTATAGTGCCATGATGTTTCACTATTGTCATACCTACCATTCTCACTCAAGCCTTCCCCTGCCACCCAGGTGAGACACACCCAGTTACTGACTTAACCAAGACACGTGTGTAACACCTGCCAATCTTCAACGATACCCAGGTATTGCACATGTGTCTTATTCACCATCCTGTCGGTAATGCATGTCATAAAGTATCGGTCAGAATAATGATACTTGGACATGAAGATCTGGTAATTTGTTATGGATCATTCAATGCAAGGAGCAGTGGTGGTGGGGGGCTCGATCCTCCTTCCGCTAGTGCACTGCCACACAGGAACGCTCTCAGTCAGGTAACCCTGCAGAAGGGAACAACGCTGAGCACACTTGGTGAGTCGAGGGAAGGTGAAGCAGCAAGCTGCACACCAAGAAGGTTGCAGTCAAGAATGAGAAGTGATTAAAATTTAAACGAGGGGACAAAAGATGGAGTTCAGTCTTGTGAGAGACACCTTCGTGAGAACACGTACGCAGTCAAGAAGACTGCGTATGAATTTCCATTATAAACTCATACGCAGTCAAGATGAGGCAAGAGGAGTGGAACCCGAGACATAAGTTTTATTGTGTTTGGATTAAATGAAGGATAAAAAGAACCTGAGAAGAAAAAAACGAATGCAAAAGGAAGAAGAACAATTGTAAATATGACTGGCGAGCTGGTCACTGTCAACGCTATTAAAGAAATCTACACCTTTTTTTTAGTGAGGAATACATGAAGAAGCAAAGCCAAGGTTACTGTGAATTATTTTTGTAAAGGTAGAGAAAAGACTCTTCATGCAAGATCATAGGTGGATCTTGTAACTTAAACAATGTTTGTTTAATCAAAGCTCGAATGAAGAAATGACAAAAAAAGGCACAATCAAAAAATGGGAAAGGGAGCAACAGAAGGAAAAGGTAGGGAAGAAATGACCTTTCTCGGAACAGGTAGAAGGACCAGAGTAACCTACCACAGGAGGACCAACTGACAGTGTCAGAAAGTGAGAAGGATCTATGGGTAAGCATATCGCCGAACTTATCACCAAAGGATCAACTGAAGAATGCAATATCACTGGTGTGTACAACAGAAAAAAACAGAAGTAGCCTTCACTAACAAAAGACCATATCAAAATATGTAGCACCAGCATGGAATCCACACATCAAACACGTAAGAAAATCTTGAAATGGTCCAGTGATCTGATACCAGAGTCGCAACGTAAAGATGTCTGGTGGACAATTCTATCCATGAGCTAAAGAAAGAACAGAATATAGCGAGAAGATTAGTCTTAGAACTATAGGAAATAGCTTTATTAACAATGTCCATCTTACTCCTGATGTTTATGGGGTCGCTGAGACACGCGACGCATGCTAAGTGGACACGGGACTCCCTAGAGACGCACAACATGCTAAGTGGACACGGGACTCCCTGGAGACGCACCACATGCTAAGTGGACACGGGACTCCCTGGAGACGCACAACATGCTAAGTGGACACGGGACTCCCTGGAGACGCGCCACATGCTAAGTGGACACGGGACTCCCTGGAGACGCACCACATGCTAAGTGGACACGGGGACTCACCGGAGACGCAAATTATCAATATCGGTAGGTATCGGCCATTTTTACGGTATGGGTAAAAAGACGGCCGATACCAACCGATATTTTTTAAAATATTATTGCATGTGTGATTAAAAATATCAGTATTAGTAACCATCATGATCGTGAGGGTTACTCACACACACTCACACACACACACACACACACACACACACACACACACACACACACAGTTGGAAGTTGAAGACTCAGATGAATCACAGGGATGTTAGGAAGTATTTCTTCAGTCACAGAGTGGTCAGGAAGTGGAATAGCTTGGGAAGCGATGTAGTGGAGGCAGGATCCATTCATAGCTTCAAGAAGAGGTATGATAAAGCTCATGGTGTAGGGAGAGTGACCCAGTAGCGGCCAGTGAAGAGGCGGGGCCAGGAGCTATGACTCGACTCCTGCAACCACAACAAGGTGAGTACAACTAGGTGAGTACACACACACACACACACACACACACACACACACACACTGATGTACTGATGTACAGTCACATCAGAAGGAAGACAACAGTCAAGGACCAGGTGATAAGGCTGAGGAGAGAGGATGGGGAACTCACAAGTAATGATCAAGAGGTATGTGAGGAGCTCAACTCGAGGTTTAAGGAAGTATTCACAGTGGAGGCAGGAAGGCAGCTGGGTAGACAGGACGGGGTGCATCACCAACAAGGGATGTATCAAGTGCTGGAAGGCATACACACAACTGAGGAGGAGGTGAAGCAGTTACTCAGTGACCTTGATACCTCAAAGGCGATGGGTCCGGACAATATCTCCCCGTGGGTCCTTCAGGAAGGAGCTGAGGTTCTGAGTGTGCCACTTACCATAATATTCAACACATCCCTTGAAACTGGGCAGCTACCTGAGATATGGAAAAAGGCCAACGTAGTCCCTATCTTTAAAAAAGGAGACAGACAAGAGGCACTAAACTATAGACCAGTGTCACTTATGTGTATAGTGTGCAAAGTCCTAGAGAAAATCATCAGGAAAAGAATGGTGGAGCATCTGGAGCAGAACAGGATAATCAACGCTAGACAGCACGGATTCAGGGAAGGCAAATCCTGTGTAACAAACCTCCTGGAGTTCTATGATAAAGTAACAGAGGTAAGGCAAGAGAGAGAAGGGTGGGTTGACTGCATTTTCTTGGACTGCAGGAAGGCCTTCGACACAGTTCCTCATATGAGATTAGTAAAGAAGTTGGAAGACCAAGCGTGTATAACAGGAAGGGCACTGGAATGGATCAGGGAATACCTCACAGGGAGGCAACAACGGGTCATGGTGCGTGATGAGGTATCACAGTGGGCGCCGGTGACGAGCGGTGTACCGCAGGGGGTCAGTCCTAGGACCAGTGCTATTCTTGGTACATGTGAATGACATGACGGACGGGATAGACTCAGAAGTGTCTCTGTTCGCAGATGATGTGAAATTAATGAGGATAATCACATCGGATGAAGACCAAGCAGGACTTCAAAGAGACCTGGACAAGCTTGACATCTGGTCTAGCAACTGGCTTCTCGAATTTAACCCCACCAAATGCAAAGTCATGACGATCGGAGAAGGGCAAAGAAGACCGCTGACAGAGTACAGGCTAGGTGGACAAAGGTTACAAACCTCATCAAAGGAGAAAGACCTTGGGGTGAGTATAACGCCAAGCACGTCTCCGGAAACACACATCAACCAGATAACCGCGGCAGCATATGGGCGACTGGCAAACCTAAGATTAGCGTTCCGTTACCTTAACAAGGAATCGTTCAAGACACTGTACACCGTGTACGTCAGGCCCATACTAGAGTATGCAGCACCAGTCTGGAACCCACGCCTGGTCAAGCACGTCAAGAAATTAGAGAAAGTGCAAAGGTTTGCGACAAGGCTAGTTCCACAACTCAGGGGAATGCCATATGAAGAAAGGTTGAGGGAAATAGGACTAACAACACTGGAGGACAGAAGGGTTAGAGGAGACATGATAACGACATACAAAATACTGCGGGGAATTGACAAGGTAGACAGTGACAGGATGTTCCAGAGAGGGAACACAGAAACAAGGGACACAACTGGAAGCTGAAGATTCAGATGAGTCAAAGGGATGTTAGGAAGCATTTCTTCAGCCACAGAGTAGTCAGGAAGTGGAATAGTCTAGAGAAAGATATAGTGGAGGCAGGAACCATACATAGTTTTAAGACAAGGTATGATAAAGCTCATGGAGCAGGGAGAGCAGAGACCCAGTAGCGGACAGCGAAGAGGCGGGGCCAGGAGCTGAGTCTCGACCCCTGCAACCACAATTAGGTGAGTACACACACACACTACACAACCCATCGTCGTAAGATTCTCTCTGCTATGTTCGGCTTATTTATGTATTGTTGCAGTCACGGTATTGTTCCATTTTGTTCTTCACACAGTCACCTAAACCACGCACCTACACACACCTTTGGTGTTAGTTCCCCGTACACAACAAACGCAGTAGCCACCGCCTGAGATGATTAATGATGATCCAGCAGCAAGGGGTCCACGCCAACCACACATGAGAGACCTAACAGCCTGGGCACTCATTATGAGAGTGCCCAGGCTCTTTACTACTGTCAGAATTGTCAGAAATTCACTACAGAGTCAGCAAACAGCGAGAGCCGACCAGGTCAGAAGATACCCTTGACCTCGCATCCACAAATAATGAGGATCTGGTACAAAACACACGGGTGTCAAATACAACAAACTTTGGTCATAATTGTATTGAAACTCAGACCTGCATGCAGGTGGCGGCTGAGACAAGCATGTCACACAAGTGCTGGTTGTAAATCATTCTATTAGGATCCTCTTGGTAGCTGAATGGATCATGCTACTCGCATTGACCACGCTTGCAGTACATACTTACATATATTTTATACCCTCGACTATATTCTTTATAGTGTTTAGTCTGTATCTTTGTATAAGAATCGTCACCTTTAAAATATCTACGTTGTGTTCATTCTAATTTGATTATGGGAGAGAGAGAGAGAGAGAGAGAGAGAGAGAGAGAGAGAGAGAGAGAGAGAGAGAGCAACAGAGAGAGAGAGAGACTACTGGGGCCATTATACATTCAGCAGGAGTGGATTCTAACACCATTCCCCATTAACTGTGCCTCTGGGAACTAATGGACAATAGGGAGGGAAGGGTAACGACAAGCAGGAGTAGCCCCCCCTGCCCTCCCTGGCACTGAGAGGCACGTATTCCAGACCCAGGCTGGAGTGCCAGTGGCACTTGTTATGCAAACTCCTGACCAGCCCTTCAAGAACCTCCGGGCTAATGCAACGAAGGAGTTACCTCGATGGTTACTGAAAAGATTGCTTAATTAAACGAGCATCAAGAAGAGCCGTGAAAGAGAGGTGGGGGAAGGTGAGGTAAGGAGTAGGGGAAGGGGGAAAGAGGTAGGGGTGTGTAAATTTGCCAGAGGTGTGTGTGTGTGTATGAATATTATTGGGTGTAAGAACTGAGATGTGTTCATAGTGTCCCATCTCCAGTGTTCTGATGTTCGTAAAAATTTTATGGAAGCTTCTAGTGGTTGTAACACACACTGCCTGGGGTGACACCCAGTGGTTATAACACACACTGCCTGGGGTGACACCCAGTGGTTATAATATACACTGCCTGGGGTGACACCCAGTGGTTGTAACACACACTGCCTGGGGTGACACCCAGTGGTTATAACACACACTGCCTGGGGTGACACCCAGTGGTTGTAACACACTGCCAGGGGTGACACCCAGTGGTTGTAACACACACACTGCCTGGGGTGACACCCAGTGGTTGTAACACACACTGCCTGGGGTGACACCCAGTAGTTGTAACACACACTGCCTGGGGTGACACCCAGTGGTTGTAACACAAACCTAAGATTAGCGTTCCGTTACCTTAACAAGGAATCGTTCAAGACACTGTATACCGTGTACGTCAGGCCCATACTAGAGTATGCAGCACCAGTCTGGAACCCACACCTGGTCAAGCACGTCAAGAAATTAGAGAAAGTGCAAAGGTTTGCGACAAGGTTAGTTCCACAGCTCAGGGTACTGTCCTACGAAGAAAGGTTGAGGGAAATAGGACTAACAACACTGGAGGACAGAAGGGTTAGAGGAGACATGATAACGACATACAAAATACTGCGGGGAATCGACAAGGTAGATAGTGACAGGATGTTCCAGAGAGGAAACACAAAAACAAGGGGGCACAATTGGAAGCTGAAGACTCAGATGAGTTAAAGGGATGTTAGGAAGCATTTCTTCAGCCATAGAGTAGTCAGAAAGTGGAATAGTCTAGCAAATGATGTAGTGGAGTCAGGAACCATACATAACTTTAAGACGAGGTATGATAAAGCTCATGGAGCAGGGAGAGAAGAGACCCAGTAGCGGACAGTGAAGAGGCGGGGCCAGAAGCTGAGTATCGACCCCTGCAACTACAATTAGGTGAGTACACTGCCTGGGGTGACACCCAGTGGTTGTAACACACACTGCCTGGGGTGACACCCAGTGGGTGTAACACACACTGCCAGGGGTGACACCCAGTGGTTGTAACACACACTGCCTGGGGTGACACCCAGTGGTTGTAACACACACTGCCTGGGGTGACACCCAGTGGGTGTAACACACACTGAGAGGGGTGACACCCAGTGGTTGTAACACACACTGCCTTGGGTGACACCCAGTGGGTGTAACACACACTGCCAGGGGTGACACCCAGTGGTTGTAACACACTGCCTGGGGTGACACCCAGTGGTTGTAACACACTGCCTGGGGTGACACCCAGTGGTTGTAACACGCACTGCCTGGGGTGACACCCAGTGGTTGTAACACACACTGCCTGGGGTGACACCCAGTGGTTGTTACACACACTGCCTGGGGTGACACCCAGTGGTTGTAACACACACTGCCTGGGGTGACACCCAGTGGTTGTAACACACACTGCCTGGGGTGACACCCAGTGGTTGTAACACAGTGCCTGGGGTGACACCCAGTGGTTGTAACACACACTGCCTGAGGTGACACCCAGTGGTTGTAACACACACTGCCTGGGGTGACACCCAGTGGTTGTAACACACACACACACAAAGGAGTTGCGACTCGACCCCTACAACCACATATAGGTGAGGAAGTGGAATAGTCTAGCAAGTGATGTAGTGGAGGCAGAAACCATACATAGCTTTAAGACGAGTTATGATAAAGTTCATGGAGCAGGGAGAGAGAGACCTAGTAACGGTCAGTGAAGAGGCGGGGCCAGGAGCTAAGTATCGACCCCTGCAACCACAATTAGGTGAGTACACACACACACACACAGGCCTAGTGTCTAATCGACATGTGCCTTGAACAAAATGGTAACTAACACACACAGTGACATCATCAGTCTAACATTCTACAGCACCTCTGATGTAACCTCTTGATCACCTTGCTGCTGGTGCTAAGAAGACTTCTTTAATTTATATTATCCGTGTATGACTCTCACAATTTTCCAAGTGATGGTTGTATGCTGACGCAGCTGTAGAATGTAATGTTCCTGACGTATGTTTGGTACAGTGTCCTAAGATACTGTGTTGAGGTTTCTAAACCAACTTGTAACATATCAGCTAACCTCGTATGTGCTGCTTGTATTATGTATTGTGTATCTTTGACAACATGTTTGCTGTAATACTAACTCCTAGGTCTTTCCGCTTGTACTGTGTTGCAGTTTCTGTCCTCTTGTGTCTATAATAAGCACCAGGTCTGCCTTCATACTCGCCACACGACCTTACGCTTGTCCGCATTGCACTTTTTATCCACTTATTTAAGTACTCTTGTAGTCTGTCCCAGCCTTCCTGTAGTCTGTCCCAGCCTTTCTGTAGTCTGTCCCAGCCTTCCTGTACTCTGTCCCAGCCTTCCTGTACTCTGTCCCAGCCTTCCTGTACTCTGTCCCAGCCTTCCTGTACTCTGTCCCAGCCTTCCTGTACTCTGTCCCAGCCTTCCTGTACTCTGTCCCAGCCTTCCTGTAGTCAGTCACAGTCTTCATGTAGTCTATCCCGGTCTTCCTGTAGCGTATCCCAGCCTTCCTGTAGTCTGTCACAGTCTTCCTGTAGTCTGTCCCAGCCTTTCTGTAGTCTGTCACAGTCTTCCTGTAGTCTGTCACAGTCTTCATGTAGTCTGTCCCAGTCTTCCTGTAGCGTATCACAGCCTTCCTGTAGTCTGTCACAGTCTTCATGTAGTCTGTCACAGTCTTCATGTAGTCTGTCACAGTCTTCATGTAGTCTGTCACAGTCTTCATGTAGTCTATCCCAGCCTTCCTGTAGTCTGTAACAGTCTTCCTGTAGTCTGTCATAGTCTTCCTGTAGTCTATCCCAGCCTTCCTGTAGTCTGTAACAGTCTTCCTGTAGTCTGTCACAGTCTTCATGTAGTCTATCCCGGTCTTCCTGTAGCGTATCACAGTCTTCCTGTAGTCTGTCCCAGTCTTCCTGTAGCGTATCACAGCCTTCCTGTAGTCTGTCCCAGTCTTCCTGTAGTCTGTCCCAGTCTTCCTGTAGTCTGTCCCAGTCTTCCTGTAGTCTGTCCCAGTCTTCCTGTAGCGTGTCACAGTCTTCCTGTAGTCTGTCCCAGTCTTCCTGTAGCGTATCACAGCCTTCCTGTAGTCTGTCCCAGTCTTCCTGTAGTCTGTCCCAGTCTTCCTGTAGCGTGTCACAGTCTTCCTGTAGTCTGTCCCAGTCTTCCTGTAGTCTGTCCCAGTCTTCATGTAGCGTGTCACAGTCTTCCTGTAGTCTGTCCCAGTCTTCCTGTAGTCTGTCCCAGTCTTCCTGTAGTCTGTCCCAGTCTTCCTGTAGCGTGTCACAGTCTTCCTGTAGTCTGTCCCAGTCTTCCTGTAGCGTGTCACAGTCTTCCTGTAGTCTGTCCCAGTCTTCCTGTAGTCTGTCCCAGTCTTCCTGTAGCGTGTCACAGTCTTCATGTAGTCTGTCCCAGTCTTCCTGTAGCGTATCACAGTCTTCCTGTAGCGTATCACAGTCTTCCTGTAGTCTGTCCCAGTCTTCCTGTAGCGCATCACAGTCTTCCTGTAGTCTGTCCCAGTCTTCCTGTAGCGCATCACAGTCTTCCTGTAGTCTGTCCCAGTCTTCCTGTAGCGTATCACAGTCTTCCTGTAGCGTATCACAGTCTTCCTGCAGTCTGTCCCAGTCTTCCTGTAGCGTATCACAGTCTTCCTGTAGCGTATCACAGTCTTCCTGTAGCGTATCACAGTCTTCCAGTAGCGTATCACAGTCTTCCTGTAGCGTATCACAGTCTTCCTGTAGCGTATCACAGTCTTCCTGTAGCGTATCACAGTCTTCCAGTAGCGTATCACAGTCTTCCAGTAGCGTATCACAGTCTTCCTGTAGTCTGTCCCAGTCTTCCTGTAGCGTATCACAGTCTTCCTGTAGTCTGTCCCAGTCTTCCTGTAGCGTATCACAGTCTTCCTGTAGTCTGTCCCAGTCTTCCTGTAGCGCATCACAGTCTTCCTGTAGCGCATCACAGTCTTCCTGTAGCGTATCACAGTCTTCCTGTAGCGCATCACAGTCTTCCTGTAGTCTGTCCCAGTCTTCCTGTAGCGCATCACAGTCTTCCTGTAGTCTGTCCCAGTCTTCCTGTAGCGCATCACAGTCTTCCTGTAGCGCATCACAGTCTTCCTAGCGCATCACAGTCTTCCTGTAGGCGCATCCAGTCTTCCTGTAGCGCATCACAGTCTTCCTGTAGCGCATCACAGTCTTCCTGTAGCGCATCACAGTCTTCCTGTAGCGCATCACAGTCTTCCTGTAGCGCATCACAGTCTTCCTGTAGCTGTCCAGTCTTCCTGTAGCGCATCACAGTCTTCCTGTAGCGCATCACAGTCTTCCTGTAGCGCATCACAGTCTTCCTGTAGCGCATCACAGTCTTCCTGTAGCGCATCACAGTCTTCCTGTAGCGCATCACAGTCTTCCTGTAGCGCATCACAGTCTTCCTGTAGCGCATCACAGTCTTCCTGTAGTCTGTCCCAGTCTTCCTGTAGCGCATCACAGTCTTCCTGTAGCGCATCACAGTCTTCCTGTAGCGCATCACAGTCTTCCTGTAGCGCATCACAGTCTTCCTGTAGCGCATCACAGTCTTCCTGTAGCGCATCACAGTCTTCCTGTAGCGCATCACAGTCTTCCTGTAGCGCATCACAGTCTTCCTGTAGCGCATCACAGTCTTCCTGTAGCGCATCACAGTCTTCCTGTAGCGCATCACAGTCTTCCTGTAGCGCATCACAGTCTTCTGTAGCGCATCACAGTCTTCCTGTAGCGCATCACAGTCTTCCTGTAGCGCATCACAGTCTTCCTGTAGCGCATCACAGTCTTCCTGTAGCGCATCACAGTCTTCCTGTAGCGCATCACAGTCTTCCTGTAGCGCATCACAGTCTTCCTGTCAGTTCTGCATCACAGTCTTCCTGTAGTCTGTCCCAGTCTTCCTGTAGCGCATCACAGTCTTCCTGTAGCGCATCACAGTCTTCCTGTAGCGCATCACAGTCTTCCTGTAGCCTCTTCCATCACACCCTGTTCTTGTTAACTTGCACATTATCAACATTATACAAGACTCAATAGCTGGGTAGTGGCGCCCTGAGCCAACTGTGCTCTGGTGATTGGTTGGTTTGGTTAGGTTTTGTCAGGAAACAGGACAAGTGCTTTTTGACGTGGGTCTTAGTCAGATGACCCGCCGTTGGAGCTTTAGGTCATCTGACCGAGGCCTTCCGCTGGCTTACCGGTCCACTGATAAATGAACCTTATACATATTACCTAATTTTTGACCTCTGCTCACCTGACCTCGTACACCACATACATTATACTACTTGTTCTATCTTCTCTATATTAAAGCACTCGTGGCGAAACGTTGCATCAAGAGACGTCTTGAGCAGCGTACACCTGCCTTTACCAATATTTTTCTTTTCCTTTTGGTACTGTACATTCTCTACGAAGAATTCTTTTTATATACTGTTTACTTGTTTTCTGTTGAACGAGAGTGATATTTCCTCTTTTTTTCTGTGGTTGTTTCGATTTTTGGTGCACCATAAACTTCTTTGCCCTGAGCCAGTGCCACTCTGGCTCCTTGTGTTAAGTCACCTCTGTGACACCGTATACCGATACACCGCCTCTCTTCTCACCTGGCTGCTTATTTACATAGAGAAATAACGTCCCTGGTACAGATTCTTTGGGGAACCCCGGGTATATACGTACACACACTGTGTGTGTGTTACTCGGGTCAGCTCACCAACAGTGATAAGGAAATGTGTAGAATTTTTAACACTTACTTGCTCTCAGTTTTTGCACAGGAAGATACTAGCAATATTCCAGAAATAATAAATTATGTAGAACAGGGCGATAAAATATGCACGATTAGGGTCACAAGTGACATGGTCCTTACACAAATAGATAAATTAAAATCTAACAAATCCCCAGGCCCTGATGAACTGTACGCAAGGGTTCTAAAGGAATGTAAAGAGGAGCTTAGCAAACCGTTGGCTAATCTTTTCAACATATCACTGCAAACTGGCATAGTGCCAGATAAGTGGAAAATGGCAAATGTAATACCAATTTTCAAAGCAGGTGACAGGTCCTTAGCTTCGAACTATAGACCAATAAGCCTAACCTCTTTAGTGGGAATATTTATGGAATCAATAATTGCCGAGGCAATTTGTGGCCATCTTGAAAGGCATAAATTAATCAACGAATCTCAGCACGGGTTTACAAAATTCCGCTCCTGCCTTATGAATTTATTAACTTTTTTCACTAAGATATTTGAGGAGGTAGGTCATGGTAATGAATATGATATTGTGTATATGGACTTCAGTAAGGCTTTTGATAGACTCCCACATCAGAGACTATTGAGGAAAATTAAGGCACACGGAATAGGAGAAATTTTTTTCCTGGATAGAAGCGTAGTTGACAGATAGGCAGCAGAGAGTTTGCATACATAGCGAGAAATCAGAATGGGGGCAAGTCACAAGCGGTGTTCCACAGGGGTCAGTGTTGGGCCCTTTGTTGTTCACAATCTACATAAGCGACACCAAAATAGGCCGTCGAATTCATTCTGACGAGGACATTAGAGCACTCCAGGAAGATCTGAATAGACTGATGCAGTGGTCGGAGAAGTGGCAGATGAAGTTTAATGTAGACAAATGCAAAGTTCTAAACATTGGACAGGAAAATAACCAGGGCACATATAAAATAAATAATGTAGATCTTAATATTACTGATTGCGAAAATGATTTGGGAGTTCTGGTTAGCAGTAATCTAAAAACAAGACAACAGTGCATAAGTGTTCGCAATAAAGCGAACAGAATCCTTGGCTTCATATCAAGAAGCATAAATAATAGGAGTACTCAGGTTGTTTAACTCAATATATCCTTGGTTAGGCCTCATTTAGATTATGCTGCACAGTTTTGGTCACCGTATTACAGAATGGATATAAATGCTCTGGAAAACATACAAAGGAGGATGACAAAGTTGATCCCATGTATCAGAAATCTTTCCTATGAGGATAGACTGAGGACCCTGAATCTGCACTCTCTAGAAATGCGTAGAATTAGGGGAGATATGATTGACTTGTATAAATGGAAAACAGGAATAAATAAAGAGAATGTAAATATGTAATAATATTGGTAGAATTACCGACAATATGTTAAAAGGACACAAATGACTAAAGGACATTTTTGGCATTTTCAGGAGCTTTCCAAGTCGGCTTGAGAAAGCTCCTGGAGAGCGAAACGTTGCCACAATAAAATGTCACATTAGTTGCATTTGTGTCCTTTTACTTAACAGAATGTAAATAGCGTGCTGAAATTATCTAGCCAAGACAGGACTCGCAGCAATGGTTTTAAGTTGGAAAAATTCAGATTCAGGAAGGATATAGGAAAGCACTGGTTTGGTAATAGAGTTGTGGATGAGTGGAACAAACTCCCGAGTACCATCATAGAAGCTAAAATGTTGTGTAGTTTTAAAAATATGTTAGATAAATACATGAGTGGGTGTGGGTAGGTGTGAGTTGGACCTGACTAGCTTGTGCTAATAGGTGTGATGCCGTGCTCCTTCCTTAAGTGGATGTGACTTGACCTGACTAGGTTGGATCATTGGCTTAAGCCAGTATTACACTTGGATCTGCCTCGCATGGGCCAGTAGGCCTGCTGCAGTGTTCTTTCTTATGTTCTTGTGTGTGTGTCCTCCTACACTTGAGGTTTCTAGAGGTTGAGCTAAGAGATTACAAGCTAAAATTTTATCACAACTCAGCTCGCTGTAAATCCTGACTCTTCCAAAATCTTAATTATACAGTCGACGTATAAATGTCAATTTTATTATTAAGTTCTCTCTCTCTCTTTCTCACTCACCCTTCGGAAGTTCACTTCTTAATACAACACATATACCTCCGCACCTCCTCAACCCCCCCCCCCAACGTCCTCCCCAACACATACTACAGTCAACTACTTGAACCACCACTACCGCCAGCGCCCCAATCACCCCTACCACCGCCTCAGTAACTATTAATACGAATTCCATGACCACCACTACCACAGCCACTAGTAAAACCACCACCACCACCACAGCCATTACCACCACCACCACCACCACAGCCATTACCACCACTACAAGTAACACCATCCTCCCACTTGCTTACACAACACCCCACCGCTACGACAGCTGAAAATTTATGACGGGGAGAACAGAGATGGAGCAAGAGAAGGGTAAAGAGCATGTTCTTGGACTACAAGAAGGCACTCCACACTGTATATTCTTCATAATTATCATAATCATAACTAAGATATTCGTCATAAGAGATTGGTACAGACTACTTCATTTGTCCTTCTGCATTATCTTTCTCTTTGCCTTTCCCGTCTTCTGCCTGAGTGGATTACCATGGGTTTTATTTATCCCCCGTAGTTTGTTTTCTTGTTTGTCCTCATTACTACTACTACTACACTACTACTACTACTATTATTACTACTACTATTACTCTCGTACTCCTCCTCCATCTTCCCTTTCTGTCTTCTGACCTTCCCTGCCTCTTACTCTCGGTTGTGACTTGACTGGCGCTCTACTCCGACTTCATTGACACGTGTTGTAAAAATAATGAAAAAACCGTGTTGAGAAAAAAAAATATTAATCAATTAGAAAAGAAAAACTGTGCTGCGGGAGGTCACAGTGGTGGCCCATGCTAACCTCCCTATGGTGTATAAATATACCTAGTTGGATGAATCTTACTGTAGCCAGCTGGCCCAGTGGCTAACTCGCTCGCCATGGGTTCGATCCTCACCCGTACCGTGGTCTGTTTACAACCGTGTTCTTATGATTCCTTGAGTCTTTCAAATATATGAATTTTGAAATCCTAAAAAAGCTGTTCTAAACAGATAATAGGCCAAAATTGGAACAAGTTCTAGATGTGTGGTGGCCACACGCAAGAATAAAGGTGAGTAAGGTAAACAAACTCCAAAGAAGATCTAGAAAATGACTTCTAGAGTTTTAAAAAAATGTAAGAACTATGATGAACGGTTGAAAACACTGAAGATGGACACCCTAGCTGATACAAGGAAGAGGAGACATGACAAGGAAATATGAAGGTGATAATATGGAGAGAGAATATTCCTTAGTACCTGCAACAGGACTAACAGGAGGACACACCGGAACAGAAGGAATACAGGAATATTTGGCTTTTCACCATAATCCCGCAGTTGGGAGAGGGACATAACGACGTTTCGCTCCATCCTGGATTACTGTCAAGTCACAGTTGTGACTTAAAATGGTCCAGGAGAGACCGAAGCGTCGTCATAATGTTCGTGTTCCTCTTCTGACCCAGGACTGTAGGTGAGGTGTTCCAGCCACCATATTCTGACTTAATTTGGATAATTTTTTTTTACTTCAGTGTTATAAATACAAAGAGGTCATTTCAAATAAGTAATTCTCTCTTTCTCACACACACACACACACACACACACACACACACACACAGAGGAGTTAAGACTCGACCCGCCACCAGCAACAGGGCAAGTACAACTGGGTGATACACACAGACAGGAAGAGCGGTGACAGTGTTCAGCAAGTCATGGAGGAGCCATAGTTGCACAACCACACGGACAACAGCAACAGCAGCACCAGCAGCAGCAGCAGCAACAGCAGCAACAGCAGCAGCAACTACTGTATATTATCACAGCATCGTCACACTATTGAATTACATGGATCTGCATTACCACAAGAACAATAACAATGTAATGGAGAGGGAATGATGCAGACACTCCCTCGCAACACTCCAGCTACATTGTGCAACGGTGTGCACTTGTGCAACACACAGGTGCCTCTACAAACACACACACACAAAGATGACCACGCTGGATAACGAAGAAGCTACAAGAAACTTGCAGCCACTGCAGGAGTGCTCAAAGTGGCTGCAAAGAGTTTTATCCAAACAAGAGCAAGAAGGTGAAGCAAATCAGGGTGATGGAAGACCAGAGAATGTATAAAATGAAAGAAAAGATGTTACAAAAGGGAGGTTAAGAGAATGACCTGTGAGTAGCCATGACACGGAACATATCGCCAGGGGCGCATGTAAACAATGTAACATCAGCAGCGAAGGCGAGGCTAGCAACTCTTACAATTGTCTTCAGAAACCTCAATAAGGAATCCTTTAGAGGTAATGTACTGGAAGTATTTCAGTGATATTTTATAACAAACAGCACCAGCATGGAGTCCACACCTGAGAGAGAACCTTCAGAAGCTGGAGAAAGTAGTGAGGTTTGCAACTAGGCTGCTTCCAGCACAGAGAACGTTCAACTAGCATACGACTAACAAATTAGACCCGAGAAACGTGGGAGATATAAGGACCAGTGGAGACATGATAACGACGTACAACATACTCAAAGGTGTCGATAGAGCAGACTGAACAATGAAGCACTAGGAGGGGGGGGGGGAAGGAGGCCCTATATGTTGGAAGGTAAGTACAGCTGAGCCACATACATGTTAGTAAATATTTCTTCAGTCTCAGGTCTGCATAACAGGCGGAATGATCTTAAGGAGCAGGTAGTAGCGGCAAACTACAGACAATTTCAAGAGTAACTGCATCAGAGGCCAGGTGTGAGTGAACTAGATATACCAGCTAATTTTTTAAGTTAAAAGGAAGGGCCTGAAGGCGACTCTAACACCAACAAACACATCTCAGTGAGTACACACACACACACACACACACACTCGTCTTACGCAGAGGACGTTATTATTGACGTGCATGACACGTAACCACAATCTTTCATACCATCAATAACCAACTTTAAGCAAGGTTTACTGCCTGTGAGAACGAGGGTAAAAACTAGTCTGTGCTGGAGGCTTGCTAGTCAAAGTGAGGGGGCAAGGGTGAGGGCCACCCTGGAGCTGCAGATCCTTACAAGCCTCGGGAGGGTAAACATCAAATTAAAATCTCTTCTCTAAACGGGTGTCTAAACATCTAACCAAGTGAGAACTTCTCATTTGCTCTCTCTCTCACTCTCTCTCTCTCTCTCACTCTCTCTCTCTCTCTCTCTCACTCTCTCTCGTATTATGGTATTTGTCAAAGTCACTGAACACGGTGCAATACTTGTAAATAAGCTTGGTGAAACATGTGTGGTTATTGAAAAGCTAACATCAGGTGTCAGGTGTGTGCTTCACTGCTCATTCTCTACTGACTTTGCTCTACTGACTGCTCTACTGACTGCTCTACTGACTGCTCTACTGACTGCTCTACTGACTGCTCTACTGACTGCTCTACTGACTGCTCTACTGACTGCTCTACTGACTGCTCTACTGACTGCTCTACTGACTGCTGTAACGCTGGGATCGTGCGCACCCACGAACAATCTGTGCTCGTAATGGAGGACCACTACTTGGAATATTATGGGGGATTAAACCCTTATAACGTGATGCTACCTATAACTCCTAAGGTTGTGACATCTATCAGAGCAAGGGAAGAAAGAGTACATGGGCGCCAGAACCGTTAGAGAGAGAGAGAGAGAGAGAGAGAGAGATACACTACATAAGTTAATGGTTCAGAGATAACCAGAGGAGTGTCTAGAGGAGGTGTACAGACTTGAAGATTCCAATTATCAATATAAAGTGAGCCAAGAAAATCTGTCGTGGTATCGTTATCTGCTTACGACTAAATTAATCAATTTGATATAAACCATCGATGATTTTCTGATGATGTATGACAAAACTGTTTTATAGAATATTAGTTAAACCCTAAGGTACGTTACAGGTTTGTTGGAAAATAAATTATTTAAAAAAAATGCACATAGGAGACGAACTCATGTCAACTCTGACCATTTTTTTTGTCACACTGAGAAGTGCGTCTGACTAGTCCCAAGTCGGACCGAAACGTCGTCACATGTTTCAGTCTTCTATGTGTGGGTTATTTGTTTATTGTTCCAGTCACAGTACTGTGCCTTGTGTTTTTTCTTCTTTCCAAATTCTAAAAAAAAAAAAAATTGTGCTCAAATTACATTAGCAGCATCACCATAGCAACCAACAGCACCCAGTGACACCACCACCACCACCACTAACAACACCACCACACCACCACCACTAACAACACCACCACACCACCAACAACGCCACCATCACCACCAACAACAAACATCAGCAGTCAAAGTTCTTACCTTGACAAGCCATATACATCTCTCCGACAAATTCCTTCCAGCAAAACACACACACATACAGTGATGTAGTGGAGGCAGGATCCATACATAGCTTTAAGAAGAGGTATAAGACTCGTGGAGAAGAGAGTGGCCCTAGTAGCGACCAGTGAAGAGGCAGGGCCAGGAGCTATGAATCGACCCCTGCAACCACAATTAGGCGAGTATACACACACACACACACACACACAAAGGCCAAATGTCTATCGGCAAGTGGTTTTGAGAAATGGTAATTATGAGGACGCAACAGAGGCAGACAACAGAGAGCAGACATATATCTAGGAAAGAAAAGTCAACAGTGGGAAAAGGAGGGCAGGAAATGCCCCAATACTCGACAAAGACTCATTGCTCGGTATCTCCTGAAGGGAGATGACGGCTCACCCAGACACAGCTTGACCTACGAGATTCTGGGACTATAATGTAGGTGAAGTCACCAACTAATGTGAAGTCATGAAAGAAAAACAATAGAGGGAAATTTTTGACATTGTATCTGTTATGAAGAACAAAACTTCGAGGATGATGAAGTAACCAAACAGTAACAAGAGAAGTGGGGGGGGAAAACAAACAGGAGGAGTGACGGTAAGACGCCACTGGAAGTTACACGAACTATTAAACCTGGAGACCCAGGGATTATATAACAGGTACTGTAATGTTAGGAGAAGCCAAGGTAATAGGAAGTTAACGATTTACATACTGGAAACAATGACAGAGACATTAACTTTCCCAAGGAGGACCAGAAACATGACTTATGCACTGGCCTGGAGTAGTAAGACTCACTCGCCATGGGTTCTAACCCCACCAGTACCCTGGTTTGCTTGCAATTGTTATGATTTCGTGAGTAATGGAGAGGAAAGGTTGTGGAAACCTGAAGAATTTTCTGAGCCAACATATAAAGGAACAACAAGAGTGAGTGAGTGAGGAGATAAGCCAGTGAGACAATCTGATTTACACACAAAATGATTATCACATGGCAGAAATTACTCACAGGGAACCACTAGTTGCCAGCCATCACGAGGTATTAATTTACGAGTAACAGGTGGACAATGTAAATGAAAAAAGAAACAGAAGTAGTGAGAAACACTAAATGGAACGACAAATAGGGAGGACTATGATGGCACGATTTTATAAGAGTGTGCAACGGGAAAGGAAAACGGAGAGGAAAAAGAAAGGAAGGAGGTCCATGTGACAAGAGGCAAACGAAAGAATCATACCAAGCGTGAAGACAGAAACACACACACACACACACACAAGGCCATCATGCAAGGTGCATCAGGAGACTGTGAGGTAATTCGGCAACTGGTTATATCTTGACACAAGCGTTCTACATGATGCCGTAACACTTCCCTCAGGCCAGTCTCTCGAAGAGGAGGAGAGGGACAAAAAGATGGTTGGGGAGGAACAAGAAGGTGGGAGAGGTATAAGGTTTAAGGAGGAGAGGTTAAGAGGTTTGAAGCAGATCGCGTACGAGAACGCTCGCTGTCTACACGGGGATTCTCGCCCCACCAGCGAACACACATTCACCCACTGATTAATATATTCCCAGAAATATTAGCCGCTTTGCTTTTCGCAGACATTATTTCAATTTCGCGGAACGCGAAAACGGTAGATTGACAGCGCAGATCCATGCCTCACAGCGCAGATAAAACGCTCACAGCGGATCTACGACTCTCAGCGCAGCCTAGATACAAGGTCCACAGCGCAGATACAAGGTCCACAGCGCAGATACAAGGTCCACAGCGCAGATACAAGGTCCACAGCGCAGATACAAGGTCACAGCGCAGATACAAGGTCACAGCTACAAGGTCCACAGCGCAGATACAAGGTCCACAGCGCAGATACAAGGTCCACAGCGCAGATACAAGGTCCACAGCGCAGATACAAGGTCCACAGCGCAGATACAAGGTCCACAGCGCAGATACAAGGTCCACAGCGCAGATACAAGGCTCACGAGCGCATTTCACGAACATCAACAAAAACTGCCCTTCGCCACAATTACTGTCACTGTTGTGGAATGTCACCGCTTCAACACGCAAGCCATTCTTGCTGTGGCTCACTTGGTAGCGGCCTCTGCTCAGGCGCTGAGGGACCGGGGGTTCGACCCCCGGACGAGTGGAAACACTGGCCATATTTCCTTATACCTGCTGACCCTCGTCACCTAGCAGTAAGTAGGTACCTGGGTGCTAGGCGGCTAGTGTGGGTCGCATCCTGGTGGGGGGAGGAATTTAGGACCCCAGTGGAAATAAGCCAGACAATCTGATGTCATCATGACCCTGTTGGGTTATCCTGGGTTACTCTCTTCCTGGGTTACTAATCTTCCTGAGTTACTAACCCTCCTGGGTTAGTAACCATCTTGGGTTAGTAACCATCCTGGGTTACTAACCCTCCCGGGTTAATAATTCCAACAAAATCTTCTCAAGATGTTATCAACAGTGCCAAAACTGTACCGTTCTTGTCTGCAGTGGCAAAACAGTACCGTTCTTGTCTGCAGTGGCAAAACAGTACCGTTCTTGTCTGCAGTGGCAAAACAGTACAGTTCTTGTGTGCAGTGGCAGAACTGTACCGTTCTTGTCTGCAGTGGCAGAACTGTACCGTTCTTGTCTGCAGGGGCAGAACTGTACCGTTCTTGTCTGCAGTGGCAGAACTGTACCGTTCTTGTCTGCAGGGGCAGAACTGTACCGTTCTTGTCTGCAGGGGCAGAACTGTACCGTTCTTGTCTGCAGGGGCAGAACTGTACCGTTCTTGTCTGCAGGGGCAGAACTGTACCGTTCTTGTCTGCAGGGGCAGAACTGTACGTTGTCTGCAGTGGCAGACTGTACCGTTTGTCTGCAGTGGCAGAACTGTACCGTTCTTGTCTGCAGTGGCAGAACTGTACCGTTCTTGTCTGCAGTGGCAGAACTGTACCGTTTTTGTCTGCAGTGGCAGAACTGTACCGTTCTTGTCTGCAGAGGCAGAACTGTACCGTTCTTGTCAGCAGTGCCAGAACTGTACAGTTCTTGCCATCAGTGCCAGAACTGTACAGTTCTTGCCAGCAGTGCCAGAACTGTACAGTTCTTGTCAGCAGTGCCAAAACTGTACAGTTCTTGTCAGCAGTTTCAGAACTGTACAGTTCTTGTCAGCAGTGTCAGAACTGTACAGTTCTTGTCAGCAGTGTCAGAACTGTACAGTTCTTGTCAGCAGTGTCAGAACTGCACAGTTCTTGTCAGCAGTGTCAGAACTGTACAGTTCTTGTCAGCAGTGTCAGACCTGTACAGTTCTTGTCAGCAGTGTCAGACCTGTACAGTTCTTGTCAGCAGTGTCAGAACTGTACAGTTCTTGTCAGTGTCAGAACTGTACAGTTCTTGTCAGCAGTGCCAGAACTGTACAGTTGTCAGCAGTGTTAGAACTGTACAGTTGTCAGCAGTGTTAGAACTGTACAGTTGTCAGCAGTGTTAGAACTGTACAGTTGTCAGCAGTGCCAGAAATGTACAGTTGTCAGCAGTGCCAGAACTGTACAGTTGTCAGCAGTGCCAGAACTGTACAGTTGTCAGCGGTGCCAGAACTGTACAGTTGTCAGCGGTGCCAGAACTGTACAGTTGTCAGCAGTGCCAGAACTGTACAGTTGTCAGCAGTGCCAGAACTGTACAGTTGTCAGCAGTGCCAGAACTGTACAGTTGTCAGCAGTGCCAGAACTGTACAGTTGTCAGCAGTGCCAGAACTGTACAGTTGTCAGCAGTGCCAGAACTGTACAGTTGTCAGCAGTGCTAGAACTATACAGAAGGCAAGGAATCGGGAAAAAGGGAAAGAATGAGGAAAGGAGAGGAGAATAAAAGAATAAGAGGAGAAAAGACAAGAGGAATACGGAAATATAATGGGAAAGACGATGAGAAATGTGAAAGCAAGAGAAGACAGAAGGAAGGTGGAGAGCGGCCAGGAAGAAGAAGACAATTGAAGCATGAGACACAGGAGAGACCACGAAGAAAAAATAGGTGAGGCGTGAGACAGTGTATATAGACCGAGAGGAGTGAATCTCTCAGTGTATATACACCGAGAGGTGTGCGTCTCTCAGTGTATATACACCGAGATGTGTGCGTCTCTCAGTGTATATACACCGAGAGGAGTGCGTCTCTCAGTGTATATACACCGAGAGGTGTGCGTCTCTCAGTGTATATACACCGAGAGGTGTGCGTCTCTCAGTGTATATAGACCGAGAGGAGTGCGTCTCTCAGTGTATATACACCGAGAGGTGTGCGTCTCTCAGTGTATATACACCGAGAGGTGTGCGTCTCTCAGTGTATATAACCAGAGGAGTGCGTCTCTCAGTGTATATAGACCGAGAGGGTGCGTCTCTCAGTGTATATACACCGAGAGGTGTGCGTCTCCAGTGTATATACACCGAGAGGTGTGCGTCTCAGTGTATATACACCGAGAGGTGTGCGTCTCTCAGTGTATATACACCGAGATGGTGCGTCTCTCAGTGTATATACACCGAGAGGGTGCGTCTCTCAGTGTATATACACCGAGAGGTGTGCGTCTCTCAGTGTATATACACCGAGAGGTGTGCGTCTCTCAGTGTATATACACCGAGAGGTGTGCGTCTCTCAGTGTATATACACCGAGATGTGTGCGTCTCTCAGTGTATATACACCGAGAGGTGTGCGTCTTCAGTGTATATACACCGAGAGGTGTGCGTCTCTCAGTGTATATAGCACCGAGAGGTGGTCTCTCAGTGTATATACACCGAGAGGAGTGCGTTTCTCAGTGTATATACACCGAGAGGTGTGCGTCTCTCAGTGTATATACACCGAGAGGTGTGCGTCTCTCAGTGTATATACACCGAGAGGAGTGCGTCTCTCAGTGTATATACACCGAGAGGTGTGCGTCTCTCAGTGTATATACACCGAGAGGTGTGCGTCTCTCAGTGTATATAGACCGAGATGTGTGCGTCTCTCAGTGTATATACACCGAGAGGTGTGCGTCTCTCAGTGTATATACACCGAGATGTGTGCGTCTCTCAGTGTATATATACCGAGATGTGTGCGTCTTCAGTGTATATACACCGAGATGTGTGCGTCTCTCAGTTATATAGACCGAGATGTGTGCGTCTCTCAGTGTATATACACCGAGAGGTGTGCGTCTCTCAGTGTATATAGACCGAGATGTGTGCGTCTCTCAGTGTATATACACCGAGATGTGTGCGTCTCTCAGTGTATATACACCGAGATGTGTGCGTCTCTCAGTATATATAGACCGAGATGTGTGCGTCTCTCAGTGTATATACACCGAGAGGTGTGCGTCTCTCAGTGTATATAGACCGAGATGTGTGCGTCTCTCAGTGTATATACACCGAGAGGAGTGCGTCTCTCAGTGTATATACACCGAGAGTGTGCGTCTTCAGTGTATATAACCGAGAGGTGTGCGTCTCTCAGTGTATATAGACCGAGAGTGTGCGTCTCTCAGTGTATATACACCGAGAGGGTGCGTCTCTCAGTGTATATAACCGAGAGGTGTGCGTCTCTCAGTGTATATACACCGAGAGGTGCGTCTCTCAGTGTATATACACCGAGAGGAGTGCGTCTCTCAGTGTATATACACCGAGAGGTGTGCGTCTCTCAGTGTATATACACCGAGAGGGTGCGTCTCTCAGTGTATATACACCGAGAGTGTGCGTCTCTCAGTGTATATACACCGAGAGGTGCGTCTCTCAGTGTATATACACCGAGAGGTGTGCGTCTCTCAGTATATATACCGAGAGTTCACTTTAATCGCTACTTTAGTCAAAGTATTGTTGCTGTTGTAAACGGTGATGTACAGTCTTATGACCATCGTGTAGTCGATAGGTGTCTCTTGTAGTTCCTAATCATCCTGCTTCCTACACAGTCATTCCTTAAGTTTACTCAGAGCGATCTTTAGTAGGTGAAGGCGGAGATGTGTCCCCCCCGGGGGGGTGTGCGTCTCTCAGTATATATAGACCGAGAGGTGTGCGTCTCTCAGTGTATATAGACCGAGAGGTGTGCGTCTCTCAGTGTATATACACCGAGATGTGTGCGTCTCTCAGTGTATATAGACCGAGAGGTGTGCGTCTCTCAGTGTATATACACCGAGAGGAGTGCGTCTCTCAGTGTATATACACCGAGAGGTGTGCGTCTCTCAGTGTATATACACCGAGAGGTGTGCGTCTCTCAGTGTATATACACCGAGAGGAGTGCGTCTCAGTGTATATACACCGAGAGGTGTGCGTCTCTCAGTATATATACACCGAGAGGTGTGCGTCTCTCAGTGTATATACACCGAGAGGAGTGCGTCTCTCAGTGTATATACACCGAGAGGAGTGCGTCTCTCAGTGTATATACACCGAGAGGTGTGCGTCTCTCAGTATATATACACCGAGAGTTCACTTTAATCGCTACTTTAGGGGTCAAAGTATTGTTGACTGGTTGTAAACGGTGATGTACAGTCTTACTGACCATCGTGTAGTCGATAGGTGTCTCTTGTAGTTCCTACATCATCCTGCTTCCTACACAGTCATTCCTTAAGTTTACTCAGAGCGATCTTTAGGAGGGTGGGGGAAGGGGGGGAGAAGAGAACATGGGTAACGGGGGAACGAAGGAAAGAGAAGAGGGGAAGAGGAGTGAGGGTGTAAGAGAGGGGAGAGACTGAAGCATCAACCACTGCTCCCTAAGTTATGACTTCCTTATTCCTATGGCGGCTGCTTGCTGGTAGTTATTGTACACCTGTGTGGTGCTGGGAATGCAGTGGCTGCATGCTAGGTGGGTGCTAGACGAGTGCTAGGTTGGGTGGCTGCTGGGAACTGGCTAGGTTCTGGCTAGGACCTCGTGCTCAGCACTACCGTACTTTCTACAAAAGAAAATGTGTTAATTATGCCATGATGATGCTACACATGATCTCTCTCTCCTCTCCCACTCATTGGTATCCTTCCTGGCTCCCACCTGCCTCACCTGGGTGCAGATCACCTGCCTCACCTGGGTGCAGATCACCTGCCTCACCTGGGTGCAGATCACCCTAGCCTCCTTTCCTCCCTCTCTCTCTCTCTCTCTCTCTCTCTCTCTCTCTCTCTCTCGACGAGACACAAGGATCAGCTGACGTCTACGGGAAAGTAGTGCTTCGTAGAGTGTTGACGCTGACTGTTGTCCCACTGACTCACTGCAGCCTCACATGGGTGATGGAAGATGAAGGGAAGGAGATAGAGGAAGAGGAGGGATGAGAAGGAAGAGGAGGGGTGAGAAGGAAGAGGATGTCGTTGAAGGAGGAACGGGGAAGAGACAGAGAAATGGGGGAGAGAACAGGGATGAAGAGTTTACCAGTGTGTGTTTGATCAAGCCTGGCTCCTGTGAGGATACACACACACACACACATACACACACACACACACATACACACACACACACACACAATACAGATAGGGGGGGAGGGTCATGAGTATATTTAGGTCACACAAGGAAGCCAGGACTGGCAGATGATCTTCCTGTGTGGATATACCTTTGATATAACTTTGATGCGTTCCGAGAGTTTTTCTACTTCCGAAGCCCGGCCATGGGCCAGGCTCGTTTGGTGCTAGCCTGGTCAACCAGGCTGTTGCTGCTGGTGGCCCGCTGCCCCACATACCCATCACAGCCTGGTTGATCTGGTTAAGACTAGAAACCTCACCTACAAGACATACCACACAAGTTTTTATTTAGTTTTCGTAAGTAAGTTTAAATTTTTTGACAGTGATTTGCGTAGAAATTAACCTGGGTTAACTCCAGCAAAGTTCAACACTGCGCCACATTTCCACCGCCCAGGAACTTTAGTGGCGTCCAAGGGGCTAAAATAATGATGATAACCCATTAAGTTATGTCGAATATTTACCAGTTTGAAATTTTACCGAAATAGTTAAAAACAATTGGATTTGTTGAAATCAGATCAATTACTGGAGAATGACCTGTCTGATCGCCTTCAAACCTCTACCACTGGTGGCGGCCTTTATTAAAACGCAACTTACCATCCACTTCAAGTTGGTGTTTCAGTTGTCTCTCTGCAAGTGCTTTCTCATTGTTTAGCGACCAGTGTCACGATCAATAATCCTCCTCTGTATTACACTTACTGTGTGAGCGAAACGTTGGGAAAACAACGATACCAAAGTGCTGCCCATGTGTCTTATTCATCAACTTTCCTACCTTTATTACAGTGCTCAGTGTTATGACACTTTAATAAACACAAGTGTATCATTATTTGATAGACCTCACAGCACGGATACATTCCACCCAGCCCCTACCATCCAGTACCTTCCATCCAGTACCTTCCATCCAGCACCTTCCACCCAGCCCCTACCATCCAGTACCTTCCATCCAGCACCTTCCATCCAGTACCTTCCATCCAGTACCTACCATCCAGTACCTTCCATCCAGTACCTTCCATCCAGTACCTACCATCCAGTACCTTCCATCAGACCCTCATCAGTACCTTCCATCCAGACCTCCATCAGTACCTTCCATCCAGTACCTACCATCCAGTACCTTCCATCCAGCACCTTCCACCCAGCCCCTACCATCCAGTACCTTCCATCCAGCACCTTCCACCCAGCCCCTACCATCCAGTACCTTCCATCCAGCACCTTCCATCCAGTACCTTCCATCCAGTACCTACCATCCAGTACCTCCCTCAGCACCTTCCACCCAGCTCCCTACCATCCAGTACCTTCCATCCAGCACCTTCCATCCAGACCTTCCATCCAGTACCTCCATCCAGTACCTTCCATCCAGCACCTTCCATCCAGTACCTTCCATCCAGCACCTTCCACTCCAGACCTACCATCCAGTACCTTCCATCCAGCACCTTCCACTCCAGTCCTTCCATCTCAGTACCTTCCATCCAGCACCTTCCATCCAGTACCTTCCATCCAGTACCTACCATCCAGTACCTACCATCCAGCACCTTCCACCCAGCCCTTCCATCCAGTACCTTCCATCCAGTACCTTCCATCCAGTACCTTCCATCCAGTACCTTCCATCCAGTACCTTCCATCCAGTACCTTCCATCCAGTACTACCATCAGTACCTCCATCCAGTACCTTCCATCTCAGTACCTTCCATCCAGTACCTTCCATCCAGTACCTTCCATCCAGTACCTTCCATCCAGCACCTTCCATCCAGTACCTTCCATCAGTACCTTCATCCAGTACCTCCATCCAGTACCTACCATCCAGCACCTTCCACCCAGCCCCTTCCATCCAGTACCTTCCATCCAGTACCTTCCATCCAGCACCTTCCATCCAGTCCTTCCATCCAGTACCTTCCATCCAGTACCTTCCATCCAGTACCTTCCATCCAGTACCTTCCATCCAGTACCTACCATCCAGCACCTTCCATCCAGCACCTTCCATCCAGTACCTTCCATCCAGTACCTTCCATCCAGCACCTTCCATCCAGCACCTTCCATCCAGTACCTTCCATCCAGTACCTTCCATCCAGTACCTTCCATCCAGCACCTTCCATCCAGTACCTACCATCCAGTACCTTCCATCCAGCACCTTCCATCCAGCACCTTCCATCCAGTACCTTCCATCCAGCACCTTCCATCCAGCACCTTCCATCCAGCACCTTCCATCCAGTACCTACCATCCAGCACCTTCCATCCAGCACCTTCCATCCAGTACCTTCCATCCAGTACCTTCCATCCAGTACCTTCCATCCAGCACCTTCCACCCAGCCCCTACCATCCAGCACCTCCATCCAGCACCTTCCATCCAGCACCTCCATCCAGCCCTCCATCCAGCACCTTCCATCCAGTACCTACCATCCAGCACCTTCCATCAGCACCTTCATCCAGCACCTTCCATCCAGCCCCTACCATCCAGCACCTTCCATCTAGCACCTTCCATCCAGCACCTTCCATCCAGCAGCTTCCATCCAGCCCCTACCATCCAGCACCTTCCATCAACACCTTCCATCCAGCACCTTCCATCCAGCCCCTACCATCCAGCACCTTCCATCCAGCACCTTCCATCCAGCACCTTCCATCCAGCACCTTCCATCCAGCACCTTCCATCCAGCACCTTCCATCCAGCACCTACCATCCAGCACCTTCCATCCAGCCCCTTCCATCCAGCCCCTACCATCCAGCCCCAACCATCCAGCCCCTACCATCCAGCCCCAACCATCCAGCCCCTACCATCCAGCCCCAACCATCCAGCCCCTACCATCCAGCCCCTACCATCCAGCACCTACCATCCAGCACCTTCCATCCAGCCCCTTCCACCCAGCCCCTACCATCCAGCACCTTCCATCCAGCACCTTCCCAGGCTATGACTTCCGACAAATGTGTGTCTGGTGAAAGTCAGCGCTGGAGGACAATTAAGGCAGATGAAGTAACGTGTTAATTATAGACAAGAAGGAATAGGGAAATAGTGTAGACGAACTATGATGCCGTGTTAGAGGTAACGCAATGGAACTGCTGGGCTTAATATCAAGAAGTATAAGCAACAGAAGCTTCACAACAAGAAGTATAAGCAACAGAAGCTTCACAACAAGAAGTATAAGCAACAGAAGCTTCACAACAAGAAGTATAAGCAACAGAGGCTTCACAACAAGAAGTATAAGCAACAGAGGCTTCACAACAAAAAGTGTAAGTAAGAGAAGTGACAATGTGTTACATAAAGCCCCGCTAGTAAGGCCTCATTTAGTTAACACGGCTGAGATCAAGTCTCAGTGTCACAGAGACAACATTACTAAGTTAGAATGATCATTAGTTCACTGCATCAGAAATCTTTCCTGCCACAATAGATCAAGAGGTCGAAATGATCCCTTGAAGAGCACGCCAGTGAAAGCGGAGGGGCAAAAAGAAGTGTAGCTTATCAAATGTGGAGGAAACGGAGGGGTACTTTATTATGAGTGGAGGGAAGGAGTGGAGGGAGGGAGGGTAGATAAGGATGTTAGTAAAAAGTGAGGAATTATACAAGAGGTTTGCAGAGGCAGTTAGCAGTGCCAGAGTAGAGCCCAGCAGTGCCAGAGTAGAGCCCAGCAAGAGGAGCTTTGAAATAATCCATGGTGAGGAGAAACTGCGGAAACTACACACATAAAAGACGGTAACAATAAAATTATTGTAACCTTTCAAAAAAGTATCCGTAGAAGGGAAGGAAAGAGAATAAAGTCTGAATTTACAGCAAGGATCTTCAGGTCACTGAAGACGGGACAGCTGCCAGAAATAACGGCTAATATTGTCCCCATATTCAAGAGTGCCAGAAAGACCTGGCGTAATATCAAAAGTTCTGGAGATTGTAAATAAAGGTATAGTGGATTACCAAGAGAGTTACCGGCGGAGTTATCAGAGAAACACACCACTTTTTTAAACTTGGGAAATCCTGCTTAAGAAATTTCCTGAACTTCTCTGACAGTCACAAGAAAAGACTAAAAACGAGCCTGGCCCAAGGCCGGGCTCTGTGAGTATAAAAAATTCTAGAAACTCATCAAAGGTAAAGGCAGGGCTGTGTGGACTGCATCACTGTGAAGTGAAAGATTCATCCATATAAGCAGGCAAGAATATACCTTGATATACCTTTGATGAGCTTCAGGAGTTTTCTACTCCCGGAGGCCCTGGACCAAGCTTGTCTGGTGTTTGTCTGGCTGTTGCTGCTGGCACACACATCCATCACAGCATGCTTGATCTGGTACTTAGTAGAGATACTTCTAGCTTTGTCTCAGCAGTGTTTCTGATATCTTGTGGTAAGATGTCGAACAATCTGGGACCACGGATGTTGATACAATGTTCTCTTATTATGCCCACGTTGCTCCTGGGTTTATTTTACACATCGTCCCATATCTCTCACTCCAGTATGTTGTCATGGCAGTGTGTAGACGAGGCACCAGGCCATCGAGTACTTTCCACGTATATAGTATCATGTATCTCTTTCCCCTCTGCTCCAGCAAGTACACATTTAGGACTGTAACATTCCCAGTAATTTTAATGCTTTACTGGCTATATGCGAGCCTTAAATGATCTCTGTATCTGTCCCAGCTTTAATATTCCTCCCGCCGACCTGTATGAAGCCATCATCACTGAACAATATTTCAAACGAGAGTGAACAAGTGATTTGAACAGTGTCACTATTGTGCTCCAGTGAATCAAAGAGAACCTGGAAGACAAAAAGAACCAGTAAGAGTGACGAAAGAAGCGTAAGAATGATGTAATTGGGCACATCAACGGTGGAAACAAAAGTTAAATATGTATCCCTGCCGTATTTTATCACCGTGTATCCCTGCCATATTCTATCATTGCGTATCCTTGCTGTATTTTATCACCATGTATCCCTGCCTTATTACTATGTAACCCTGTCGTATTTTATCACCATCTTTTAGAATACCATACGAGGCCTGGTCTGAGACCGGGTCGCGGGGGCGTTGACCCCCGAAACTCTCTCCAGTATACTGCAAGTAAGACGTATATAAGGGCCACCATAGAGTACGCAGCTCCAGCGTGCAGCTGTCACTTGATCAAACATGTACGTAAGTTAGGGCAGACTGAAAGACTTGCAACAAAACCTTCACAGAGAGGAAGAGAGAATTTAGTATGAAGAACGACTGAAGGAACTGAAGCTGGCGAGCCTAGAGGAGAGGAGGGAAGGAGGAAACACGACCACAACGTACAAAACTCCAGAGAATCTTCAGAAGAGACCAACAGAGGCACTTGAAGAGAATGGGGAAGAGGAATCACAGGAATGAGCACAAGACAGACGAGCTACAAGGGTGTTAGACCGTATTTCTATACTCCTGCGACGATAGAAAGGTGAGACGATCTACAAGAGGTGGTGGTGGTGGTGTTGAAGCGATCTACAAGAGGTGGTGGTGAGACGACCTACAAGAGGTGGTGGCTGACTCACCCCATTCGCAGCTTTAAGAATAGGCACGCCAGAGCCCGCACCCATGCAACCACAATTAGGTGAGCACACGCACACAGATATAGACGACTCGTGTTCCTCTTATATCTTCAGGCGACACGGAAGCTGAAGGGAGCAGCAAGGAAGGAGAGAAGGGAAGACAGGTAATAGAAGGAAAACCGGAATGTATGACCATATTCTTGGTACCAGAGGAGGGAAGAATATGAAATAAAGAAGACAGAGGTAGGGTGGGAGGGGTGGGGAAGATAGGGAGGACAGAGAGAGAGAGAGAGAGAGAGAGAGAGAGAGAGAGAGAGAGAGAGAGACTTATCTAATCCTAACCCTTATAGAAATATTAAGTGTAAAACAAAGAATAAATGAATAAATGACTGATTAAGTGGAAGTTCTTCATTGTCAACATCTGGTACACAGGTACCTAGAACCTGACACCTGACTACTACCAGCAGGTACCGGAGTGTTCTTACACTGGACTGCTTTCTTACACAGTATATGTGAAGGATGCAAAGAACTACAATTGGGGGAGACATCTACAAGCTTGGGACAGCGCATGAGGAACTGGGGCAGCAGCTAACAGTAACAGCCTAGTCGACCAGACAATCACCAGGGAGGCCTGACCCCGGGCCGGCCCGTGGTAGCAAGAAAACTCCCGAAACAGGTCACAGGTAAATCAAAGTACGCATGTCAGAGAGATATGATCTCAGCATCCTGTACACTATACACAGCATCTCTCACAGCTATCTCGTAAAGGTCAAGTAAGTCGTCAGAGAAAGTGACTAACACTACAGGAGCTGTCTAGAAGCTGCTCGTATTGCCACTACCAACGCTGGTGTAGTAAATGAGCCACAGGAAGTTGCGTGGTATCATGCTTTAGTTTTAGATGACAGTTACAATCTTACAAGAAAGAGGCAGCATGAGACTGGAGACTTAAGATGCTTCATTTCATGACTTCAGATGTTTCCGTTAGGCCCATTTCGCCCATATCAGAAACAATCGTCATGTAAACCCGCCCCAACTTGCAGCACCTGCTCTTGTACCTACATATATACTCTCTATGAAGCCCTCTGGCGGGCGAAATGTCTCCTTAATGAATGTCGTAACATCTTTTTTGAATTATACTTACATTCCCATATCAGCAATGTATTAATTAGTTTTACGGCTGCGTTGGCTTGACATTTCTGGTAACCAGGACATACGAATACAACAACTCCCCTGGGGAACACTGCACCAGGTGGGTCTCTTCAACGATGCTTGTTATTCCCTTCTCAAACTCAACCCTTCTCACTCATATATTTGTGTAACCTATTTTTTAAGCTATCTTGAGGTGATGACCTGGCTGATTCTACACAGCTGTTCTGCTCAGCCACAAGTTTACTCCTAAAACATCACTCTCCTAAATTCTGTCGAAATGTGAATTTATCCAAGTTGACAAGTGTCCTCTAAATGTGTTATTCGGCCTGTTTTTTTTTTTTTCTGTCAGCGAATTTACTCTTGTCGCTTTTTATTCCCTCATCGGGGCCATTAATGCAGATTACAAACAACAATGGACTCAGTATTGACCCCTGAGGAACGTCACTTGTGACCTGTAACCATTATTATTTAATGTCACTTACGGAAACTCTGCTGCCCCTGAGTCAGCCTTGATCTATGAGACAAGCTCTACTCTAATACTTTAATGTGTGTCTGGGACTCTATCAAAGTCTTTACTGAAATCCAAATAAAGAACACCATATTCTTTATTAGACTCCACTGCCTCAAATACCTTTCTGAATTAAGTCAGTAAATTTTAGCAACCATTTTGATAACTTATATAGCGTTTAGCTTTTAGATTTTTATACATAGATTTAATCTGTTTTTCCCTAGAATTAGTATTTTATATTTTGAATTTGTCCACCAGTTTATATTCATGTAATGAAATTCATAAAATAATATAAAAAAAATTTAACAGCATGGTTTTACAAATTCCTTTCAAACCTAAGGTAGTGTTAAGTCTGGTTCCAGTGGGTTTTTTCTTGTCAGTACCCAATAAAAGTTTTCCCTATTTAAATATTTCAGTTTATTCTATTTCAAATTGGTTATTGGGAGGCTTATGTGTGATTCAGCTAAGGTGCTAGCATACGTCAACATACTCCGGCACTTCAAAACTGGCACTATATTCACTATATTCCCTCCAGACCTGGCACTATGTTCCCTCCAGACCTGGCACTACATTCCCTCCAGACCTGGCACTACATTCCCTCCAGACCTGGCACTACATTCCCTCCAGACCTGGCACTACATTTCCTCCAGACCTGGCACTACATTCCCTCCAGACATGGCAGTACATTCCCTCCAGACCTGGCAGTACATTCCCTCCAAACCTGGCACTACATTCCCTCCAGACCTGGCACTACATTCCCTCCAGACCTGGCACTACATTCCCTCCAGACCTGGCACTACATTCCCTCCAGACCTGGCACTACATTCCCTCCAGACCTGGCACTACATTCCCTCCAGACATGGCAGTACATTCCCTCCAGACCTGGCACTACATTCCCTCCAGACCTGTCACTATATTCCCTCCAGACCTGGCACTATATTCCCTCCAGACCTGGCACTATATTCCCTCCAGACCTGGCACTATATTCCCTCCAGACCTGGCACTACATTCCCTCCAGACCTGGCACTACATTCCCTCCAGACCTGGCACTACATTCCCTCCAGACCTGGCACTACATTCCCTCCAGACCTGGCACTACATTCCCTCCAGACCTGGCACTACATTCCCTCCAGACCTGGCACTACATTCCCTCCAGACCTGGCACTACATTCCCTCCAGACCTGGCACTACATTCCTCCAGACCTGGCACTACATTCCCTCCAGACCTGGCACTACATTCCCTCCAGACCTGGCACTACATTCCCTCCAGACCTGGCACTACATTCCCTCCAGACCTGGCACTAAATTCCCTCCAGACCTGGCACTAAATTCCCTCCAGACCTGGCACTAAATTCCCTCCAGACCTGGCACTACATTCCTCCAGACCTGGCACTACATTTCCTCCAGACCTGGCAGTACATTCCTCCAGACCTGGCAGTACATTCCCCCCAGACCTGGCACTACATTCCCTCCAGACCTGGCAATGCATTCCCTCCAGACCTGGCACTACATTCCCTCCAGACCTGGCACTACATTCCCTCTAGACCTGGCACTATATTCCCTCCAGACCTGGCACTATATTCCCTCCAGACCTGGCACTACATTCCATCCAGACCTGGCACTACATTCCCTCCAGACTTGGCACTACATTCCCTCCAGACCTGGCACTACATTCCCTCCAGACCTGGCACTACATTCCCTCCAGACCTGGCACTACATTCCCTCCAGACCTGGCACTACATTCCCTCCAGACCTGGCACTACATTCCCTCCAGACCTGGCACTACATTCCCTCCAGACCTGGCACTACATTCCCTCCAGACCTGGCACTACATTCCCTCCAGACCTGGCACTACATTCCCTCCAGACCTGGCACTACATTCCCTCCAGACCTGGCACTACATTCCCCCCAGACCTGGCACTACATTCCCTCCAGACCTGGCACTACATTCCCTCCAGACCTGGCACTACATTCCCTCCAGACCTGGCACTACATTCCCTCCAGACCTGGCACTACATTCCCTCCAGACCTGGCACTACATTCCCTCCAGACCTGGCACTACATTCCTCCAGACCTGGCACTACATTCCTCCAGACCTGGCACTACATTCCCTCCAGACCTGGCACTACATTCCCTCCAGACCTGGCACTACATTCCCTCCAGACCTGGCACTACATTCCCTCCAGACCTGGCACTATATTTCCTCCTCCAATTAGGTGATTGTTGTCACCTTGGTTGATGCACTGTATATTTTCTTTCGCATAGAATTAAGGAAGACGATTGTGTGGGTGACACTGCCTGTCACCCCTCTTCCTATCCCCTCCCCCTTCCCCTACCTCCACTCATAACCCATCTATTTATACGTCCCCTTAGCAGAGTCTTCTTCCTCCCCTTACCTCTCTAACTTCACTTACATTCCTGACACTCTCTCTCTTACACCCACCTTCACCTAACTTATCCTGTCTCCTTCATCATTTATGTCTCACCTCATCCCACTTAAAGTTTCTTCACTTTCCTCCTCTGCTTTAACTCAGTTTTCATTCCTCCATCCACTTTTCACACGCATTAACCCCCACCTTCACCTCCACATACTTCACCTTCTCCTGCCTTCGCTTTCCTTCTATTTTAAGAACATAATACTAGAGGGACGCTGCAGTATGTGTACTGGCCCATACTAGGCGGGTCTTACTCAAACTCTACTCTTATTATATTAATATTATTTTAATCAAAACTAAGCGCTAAACCCACCAGGGTCATGCAGCGCTGTATATTAACGATAAATAATCCTGGTAAGTTGATAAATAAGACACATGAGCAACACCTGGGTACAGTTACTGGAGAAACGTTCCGCCTGTACGGCAGGCTTTTTTTTTTAAATTTAGTAAGGAGGAAGAAGTGGCGAGGTAATTTTAGGATGTCTACTCTATGTGAAGCAGTGGCACGAGGAGGAAGACTTGTACACTAGAGGCAAAGGAGAGGTGCAGCAGTTGAAGACAGTGTCACAGGTGGGCGGGGACCTACTGGTGGAAAGTAGATTATGTTCATATGCCAGCGGTTGGCAACAGAGTCGTGGACGTCCTCTGTGCCAAGGTTGGATGGTGTTGCAGTATCAGACAAGCATCATTATATTGATAAATTCGATGTATGTGCAACACTGCTTTATCTTTATTGAGGAAACGTTTCGCCACACAGTCCTATACAAAGAAGAATGGTGAAGATCAAAAGAAGTTTGAGGTAATCAGTCCCTCAGCCTGGAGTCGATGTAATCAGTCCATCAATCTTGAAAAAGAACACAACATATGCGCGAAGGTCTTATATAGTGTATACAAGTGAGGTGAAGCAGTCGTAGCTTCTCTGAATCATTTATCTACATATCTTTATATTAATGATACACAATACCCACCGACTGATGCATAAGACACATGTGCAACACTTGGGTATCATGTGCAACACCTGGGTATCATGTGCAACACCTGGGTATCATGTGAAACACCTGGGTATCATGTGAAACACCTGGGTATCATGTGCAACACCTGGGCATCATGTGCAACATCTGGGTATCATGTGCAACACATGGGTATCATGTGCAACACATGGGTATCATGTGCAACACCTGAGTATAATGTGCAACACCTGGGTATCATGTGCAACACCTGGGTATCATGTGCAACACCTGGGTATCATGTGCAACACCTGGGTATCATCTGCAACACCTGGGTATCATCTGCAACACCTGGGTATCATCTGCAACACCTGGGTATCATGTGCAACACCTGGGTATCTTTACTGATGAGAAGGAAAAATCTGATGTCCGTAGCAACTATAATTTCATAGTCTCGTTTAGATTTTTCCTGTCTCTTTGACTTCTTTGAATCTGAACATATTGGTCAATAAGATGACCTTTTCATACTGATGCTCCCAAAAATTCCTCTTCTCTCTCCCATGAGGTGTTTTATTCTTCTCTTCATTCATTTGGGATCAATCTGATCTAGTCTCGCTCTAGGGAATATATGTTCTTTGGAGACCTAGTTTAATATATTGGAAAAATGTTATATTGGTAGTTCTCTTGGCTAAGACTTTCATTAATATAATTATTGGTCAAGTTATGCCAAGCTAAACCAACCAAGTGTTGCCCGAGTTGCTTGTCTTCACAGCATAACCCAAAGTGTTGGTGTGTTTTCCAATATTAGTTTTCTTGATAACTAAAGAAGGCTTCTTATGACTGACTGTAAAATTTAACTCTGAGGTTTATGAAGGGAAGGTTTACAATGGTTCCTGGACTGTGTTTACCTGGAGAGGGGTTTTGGGGGTTCAACGCCCCCCGCCGCCCGGTCCGTGACCAGGCTGCCCGGGCCGTGACCAGGCTGCCCGGGCCGAGACCAGGCTGCCCGGGCCGTGACCAGGCTGCCCGGGCCCTGACCAGGCTGCCCGGGCCCTGACCAGGCTGCCCGGGCCGAGACCAGGCCTCGCGACAATATGTATTTTTAGTGACCCTCAGCCTGACTGGTTGCGATAGTGCATCCAGTCTAACCATTAGCAGACGGAGGATCGAGCCTATTCCTTGTGCTGAATGGCCCACACGGGTTTAGCACTTCATATAAATATATACTGAAGACACTAGGATACAAGTTTCAACAGCATAACTTGAGAATGGATCTTCAGATAGGCTTCAACCCTGATATTTAACTTCACTAGAAACTTACACACCAATGTGAGGTTTTTTATTTTGAGTGCACTGAAGTAGAGGAGGCTGGGCTTATAACATAAGTGGATACCTTCTTCGGAATCTTCCACCTCACCTTCGACAGTATTAAGACGCACGTAAGTTCCCCTGTCTTCTAATAACCTGTTCATTTTTCCACTATAATCTACCGATTAAAATAGTTGTAATAGACCATAATTTTTAAAGGGTTGGACTGGTAAGCCAGAGGAAGGCCTCGGTCAGATGACTAAAAGCTTCAACGGCGGGTCATCATCTGACTAAGACCCGCGTCAGGAAACACCTGTCCGGTGTCCTGACGAACCTACCCTACCTATAATCTACCTTGTCCATAATTACTATCGCATTTGCTTTGTCTGTTTCGTAAGGTGAAGTCCAGGATCTTTCCTTAATTCATGGTATAACTTGACAAATCTTTGAGGACAATTGTGTTGTAGAGGTCTGAGCTTCGCTCAGACCTCGTGGTGTTGCTACTGGCCACGTGGTGTTACTGGTCACGTGGTGCTGTTGCTGGCCACGTGGTGTTACTGGCCACGTAGTGCTGTTGCTGGTCACGTGGGAAGGCACCAGACCCGGGCGTTACTCTCACCACAACACAACTCTAGTCCTGCCTTGCAGCTTCACCACTAGAAATATTCAATACCTTTGAAGAGTTTCGAGAGTATCTACTCTCTGAGCCCGGCCATGGGCCAGGCTCGTCTGATGCTTGCCTGGTCAACCAGGCTGTTGCTGCTGGAGGCCCGCTGTCCCACATATCCATCACAGCTTGGTTGATCTGGCACCTGGTGAAGATATTTGTCCAGTTTCCTCTTGAAGGCTTCTACACTGGTTCCAGCGATGTTTCGGATATCTTCTGGTAAGATGTTGAATAGTCTGGGACCCCGGATGTTAATACAGTGTTCCCGTATTGTCCCCACCGCACCCCTGCTCCTCACTGGGTTTATTTTACACTTCCTCCCATATCTCTCACTCCAGTATGTTGTCATGGCAGTGTGCAGATTTGGGACCAGGCCCTCGAGTACTTTCCAGGTATATATTATCATGTATCTCTCTCTCCTCCGCTCCAATGAGTACATGTTCAACGTTCAGGCCTGGCCACAGAAGACAAGTGACTTGCACGAGAAGACAAATGACTTACACGAGAAGACAAGTGACTTGCACGAGAAGACAAATGACTCACACGAGAAGACAAATGACTTACACGAGAAGACAAGTGATTCGCACGAGAAGACAAATGACTCACACGAGAAGACAAGTGACTTACGGGAGAAGTGACTCACGGGAGAAGACAAGCGACTCACACGAGAAGATAAGTGACTTACACGAGAAGACAAGCGACTCACACGAGAAGATAAGTGACTTACACGAGAAGACAAGCGACTCACACGAGAAGACAAGCGACTCACACGAGAAGACACGTGACTCACACGAGAAGACAAGCGACTCACACGAGAAGACAAGCGACTCACACGAGAAGACACGTGACTCACACGAGAAGACAAGCGACTCACACGAGAAGACAAGCGACTCACACGAGAAGACACGTGACTCACACGAGAAGACACGTGACTCACACGAGAAGACAAGCGACTCACACGAGAAGACACGTGACTCACACGAGAAGACACGCGACTCACACGAGAAGACACGTGACTTACACGAGAAGACAAGCGACTCACACGAGAAGACAAGCGACTCACACGAGAAGACAAGCGACTCACACGAGAAGACAAGCGACTCACACGAGAAGACACGTGACTCACACGAGAAGACACGTGACTCACAGGAGAAGACAAGCGACTCACACGAGAAGACAAGCGACTCACACGAGAAGACAAGCGACTCACACGAGAAGACAAGCGACTCACACGAGAAGACACGTGACTCACACGAGAAGACAAGCGACTCACACGAGAAGACAAGCGACTCACACGAGAAGACACGTGACTCACACGAGAAGACAAGCGACTCACACGAGAAGACAAGCGACTCACACGAGAAGACACGTGACTCACACGAGAAGACACGTGACTCACACGAGAAGACAAGCGACTCACACGAGAAGACACGTGACTCACACGAGAAGACAAACGACTCACACGAGAAGACACGTGACTTACACGAGAAGACAAGCGACTCACACGAGAAGACAAGCGACTCACACGAGAAGACAAGCGACTCACACGAGAAGACAAGCGACTCACACGAGAAGACACGTGACTCACACGAGAAGACACGTGACTCACAGGAGAAGACAAGCGACTCACACGAGAAGACAAGCGACTCACACGAGAAGACAAGCGACTCACACGAGAAGACAAGCGACTCACACGAGAAGACACGTGACTCACACGAGAAGACAAGCGACTCACACGAGAAGACAAGCGACTCACACGAGAAGACAAGCGACTCACACGAGAAGACAAGCGACTCACACGAGAAGACAAGCGACTCACACGAGAAGACAAGTGACTCACACGAGAAGACAAGCGACTCACACGAGAAGACAAGCGACTCACACGAGAAGACAAGCGACTCACACGAGAAGACAAGCGACTCACACGAGAAGACAAGCGACTCACACGAGAAGACAAGCGACTCACACGAGAAGACAAGCGACTCACACGAGAAGACACGTGACTCACACGAGAAGACACGTCACTCACACGAGAAGACACGTGACTCACACGAGAAGACAAGTGACTTACGGGAGAAGTGACTCACGGGAGAAGACAAGTGACTCACACGAGAAGACAAGTGACTTACGGGAGAAGTGACTCACGGGAGAAGACAAGTGACTCACAGACCAAAATTATAGGAATTGCTTTTGTTTTGATTGGTCGGCTGTGCGTTCCTACCCACCCACGACCCCAGGATTGGGAGGGGGGAGGGGAAGGGAGGTAAGGGAGAGCAAGGGGGTAAAATGAGGGAGGATTAGGTGGAAAGGGAGTAAAAGGATTTACTCCCCCGTGTCTCTAAGTTTCTCAGTAAAAGTCTCTCTCAGTAACTCTCTCTCAATAAGTGTCACTCAGTAACAGTGTAACTCAGTAAGTGTCTCTTAGTAACGGAGTCTCTCAGTGTCACTCAGTAACAGTGTCTCTCAGTAACAGTGTCACTCAGTAACAGTGTCTCTTAGTAACGGAGTCTCTCAGTGTCATTCAGTAACAGTGTCTCTCAGTAACAGTGTCACTCAGTAACAGTCTCTTAGTAACGGAGTCTCTCAGTGTCACTCAGTAACAGTGTCTCTTAGTAACGGAGTCTCTCAGTGTCACTCAGTAACAGTGTCTCTTAGTAACGGAGTCTCTCAGTGTCACTCAGTAACAGTGTCTCTTAGTAACGGAGTCTCTCAGTGTCACTCAGTAACAATGTCTCAGTAACAGTGTCACTCAGTAACAGTGTCTCTTAGTAACAGTGTCACTCAGTAACAGTGTCACTCAGTAACAGTGTCTCTTAGTAAGTGTCACTCAGTAACAGTGTCACTCAGTAACAGTGTCACTCAGTAACAATGTCACTCAGTAACAGTGTCACTCAGTAACAGTGTCACTCAGTAAGTGTCACTCAGTAACAGTGTCTCTCAGTAACAGTGTCTCTCAGTAACATTGTCACTCAGTAACAGTGTCTCTTAGTAACAAGTGTCACTCAGTAACAGTGTCACTCAGTAACAGTGTCTCTCAGTAACAAGTGTCTCTCAGTAACAGTGTCTCTTAGTAACAAGTGTCACTCAGTAACAGTGTCACTCAGTAACAGTGTCTCTTAGTAACAAGTGTCACTCAGTAACAATCACTCAGCAAGTGTCACTCAGTAACAATCACTCAGCAAGTGTCCCTCAATAACAGTGTCACTCAGTAACAGTATATCTTAGTAACAGTGTCACTCAGTAACAGTGTCTCTTAGTAACAGTGTCACTCAGTAACAGTGTCTCTAATTAATAGTGTCTCTTAGTGACAGTGCCACTCAGTGTCACTCAATAAGTGTCTCTTAGTAACAGTGTCACTTAGTAACAGTGTCTCTCAGTAAGAGTCACTTAGTAACAGTGTCTCTCAGTAAGAGTCACTTAGTAACAGTGTCTTTCAGTAAGAGTCACTTAGTAACAGTCTCTCTCAGTAAGAGTCACTTAGTAACAGTGTCTCTCAGTAAGAGTCACTTAGTAACAGTCTCTCTCAGTAAGAGTCACTTAGTAACAGTGTCTCTCAGTAAGAGTCACTTAGTAACAGTGTTTCTCAGTAAGAGTCACTCAGTAACTGTGTCACTCAGTAATAATGTATCTTAGTAACAGTGTCACTCAGTAATAATGTATATTAGTAACAGTGTCTCGTAGTAACAGTGTCTCTTAGTAACAGTGTCTCTTAGTAACAGTGTCACTCAGTAATAGTGCCACTCAGTAACAGTGTCTCTTAGTGACAGTGTCACTCAGTAATAGTGCCACTCAGTAACAGTGTCACTCAGTAACAGTGTCTCTTAGTAACAGTCTCTCTCAGCAACAATCTATATGTAACGTGTATGGCTGAGGCAAGACACTATGTGTAACATGTATGGCACGTACATGGTAATATGTACACACAAAAGTACACACATTGCCAATACATGCATAAGGGGTCAAGGAGAGTGAGGCCATACGAGGACCCACAACACTGGACAGCCCATTGCACTTCAACCCTAACAAGTGTAAGGTTATTAAGAACGGGGGAGGAGAAAGAAGACCGGATACAGAGTATAGACTTTGAGGTCACAGGGTCCAAACATCGAACAAGGAAAAGGAGATAAGTAGTGCCCGAGGAACACAACAGTCATTTAACTTCGTTTAGGCGTCTGGCAGCCAGCTTAAGATCATTCAGGTGCCTGAACAAGGAGTCTTTCAGGGCCATGAACATGGTGTATGTGAGAACTGGCATGAAATATACAGTGCCAACATCGAGCCTTTACCTGAACACGTCCAGAAACTAGAAAAAAAATGTCTAGATTTTTATTTAACAAGTATGACTCGTCGGTTCTCTGAACCATTCATTCACATCCTGTCTGACACTGCAACATCTTGGTATCTTAATACAGGGATTTCTTCGCTTGCCTATTCCTTGGGTACGACCTACTTCCACATTGAACAAATGTGACACCTCTTACAACTGCTGCACCTCTCATGTCTACAGTATATAAGCTCCCTCTGCTCATATGCTGTTATTCTATTCAAGATTGATGGACTGACAACATCGACTCATGATTGAGGGCCTGACAACCTCACACTCCTCCTGTTCTTCACGATTCTCCTTTGTATGGACTGATGAAGCCACTGTGTGGCGAAACGTTTCCTCAATAAAGATACCCAAGTGTTGCATATGTGTCTAATTTACCAAGTATGACCTATGATGAAAGTCTAGAGCAGAGGCGTCAAGTGTTACCAAGAGTGGGCTACAAGATAACAAATCTATATATATATGTGTCTGGAAGGTCGCACTCCGCAATCAAGTAGGCCGCATTCGGCCCGTGGGCCGCATATTAGACGCCTTTGATCCAAAGACAAGACGGCAGGAGACGCAGAGAGGACGTGATCCAGAAAGAAGACTGGGGGGGGGATATAGGTGTATAAACGAGAATGCCTGTACAAGGATACATGGATAAAAAAAAAAAAGGTAATTTCGAAACGATTTTGCAGTACAGACTAAGAGATCCAAAAACAATCTCCTCCGCATAATTTATAAAAGTGAGCAAAGAACACCACTCACGCTAGAGAGATACATGACATACTGCAACAAAAAAGTCAGGTAGGTGTTGAACAGAAGAAGAAACGATGTTAGATAACGTGGGGGTTTAGGACAGATCAACCGACACCAGGAGCCGTCGACACAACGATTGCAGAAGTGAAGATGTAGATGAAGGGTTCAGAGAACCGACGAGTTGGTAAATTAGACACATATGCAACACTTGGGTATCTTTATTGAGGAAACGTTTCGCCACACAGTGGCTTCATGAAGCCACTGTGTGGCGAAACGTTTCCTCAATAAAGATAAACAAGTGTTGCATATGTGTCTAATTTACAGAAGTAAAGATGTTGAAGGAACTACACACAGCAACACTGGGGGACCTGAATTTACGCCATGGGTACTACCTGGAGTTTACCTGGAGAGAATTCCAGGGGTCAACGCCCCCGCGGCCCGGTCTGTGACCAGGCCTCATGTTGGACCAGAGCCTGATCAACCAGGCTGTTACTGCTGGCCGCACGCAGTCCAACGTACGGACCACAGCCCGGCTGGTCAGGTACCGACTTTAGATGCTTGTCCAGTGCCTGCTTGAAGACTGCTTGAAGACTGCTTGAAGACTGCGGGCAGGAGCAGACCCACTGTAACCCCATAGCCAAGATTATTAACAAGCCGCTAGGTATGGTACAATTACCTAACAACTTAAAGATGGTCAATGTGGCCTCTATTTTTAAGAAAAGGAACAGAGAGGAGCTGCATTGCTGACTAGGTATCACTGACATACATCCTGACAAGGTATCACTGACATACATCCTGACAAGGTATCACTGACATACATCCTGACTAGGTATCACTGACATACATCCTGACAAGGTATCACTGACATACATCCTGACTAGGTATCACTGACATACATTCTGACCAGGTATCACTGACATACATCCTGACCAGGTATCACTGACATACATCCTGACCAGGTATCACTGACATACATCCTGACAAGGTATCACTGACATACATCCTGACTAGGTATCACTGACATACATCCTGACCAGGTATCACTGACATACATTCTGACCAGGTATCACTGACATAATCCTGACTAGGTATCACTGACATACATCCTGACCAGGTATCACTGACATACATCCTGACCAGGTATCACTGACATACATCCTGACCTAGGTATCACTGACATACATCCTGACCAGGTATCACTGACATACATCCTGACTAGGTATCACTGACATACATCCTGATAGGTATCACTGACATACATCCTGACCTAGGTATCACTGACATACATCCTGACAGGTATCACTGACATACATCTGACCAGGTATCACTGACATAATCCTGACAGGTATCACTGACATACATTCTGACAGGTATCACTGACATACATCCTGACAAGGTATCACTGACATACATCCTGACTAGGTATCACTGACATACATCCTGACTAGGTATCACTGACATACATCCTGACAAGGTATCACTGACATACATCCTGACAAGGTATCACTGACATACATTCTGACCAGGTATCACTGACATACATCCTGACAAGGTATCACTGACATACATCCTGACCAGGTATCACTGACATACATCCTGACCAGGTATCACTGACATAATCCTGACTAGGTATCACTGACATACATCCTGACTAGGTATCACTGACATACATCCTGACAGGTATCACTGACATACATCTGACAGGTATCACTGACATACATCCTGACAGGTATCACTGACATACATTCCTGACCAGGTATCACTGACATACATCCTGACCAGGTATCACTGACATACATCCTGACCAGGTATCACTGACATACATCCTGAAAAGGTATCACTGACATACATTTAAGACACTGACACAGAGGTATCACTGACATACATCTGACCAGGTATCACTGACATACATCCTGACCAGGTATCACTGACATACATCCTGACAAGGTATCACTGACATACATCTGACAGGTATCACTGACATACATCCTGACAGGTATCACTGACATACATTCTGACCAGGTATCACTGACATACATCCTGACAGGTATCACTGACATACATCCTGACAAGGTATCACTGACATACATCTGACCAGGTATCACTGACATAATCCTGACAGGTATCACTGACATAATCCTGACAGGTATCACTGACATACATCCTGACAGGTATCACTGACATACATCCTGACTAGGTATCACTGACATACATCCTGACCAGGTATCCTGACATACATTCTGACCAGGTATCACTGACATACATCCTGACCAGGTATCACTGACATACATCTGACCAGGTATCACTGACATACATCCTGACCAGGTATCACTGACATACTATCCTGACCAGGTATCACTGACATACATCCTGACCAGGTATCACTGCATACCATATATCCTGCAGGTATCACTGACATACATCCTGACCAGGTATCACGACATACATTCTGACCAGGTATCACTGACATACATCCGACAGGTATCACTGACATACATCCTGACTAGGTATCACTGAATAATCCTGACTAGGTATCACGACATACATCCTGACCAGGTATCACTGACATACATCCTGACAGGTATCACTGACATACTTACCAGGTATCACTGACATACATCCTGACAGTATCACTGACATACATCCTGACTAGGATCACTGACATACACCTGACAGGTATCACTGACATACATCCTGACCAGGTATCACTGACATACCTGACTAGGTATCACTGACATCATCCTGACATGGTATCACTACATACATCCTGACTAGGTATCACTGACATACATCCTGACAGGTATCACTGACATACATCCTGACAGGTATCACTGACATACATCCTGACATATATCACTGACATACATTATCTGACCAGGTATCACTGACATACATTCTGACCAGGTATCCTGACATACATCCTGACCAGGTATCACTGACATACATCTCTGACCAGGTATCACTGACCATACATACATCCTGACCAGGTATCACTGACATAATCCTGACCAGGTATCACTGACATACATCCTGACAGGTATCACTGACATACATCCTGACTAGGTATCACTGAATACATCTGACAGGTATCCTGACAATCCTGACATCATCCTGCATGTATCACTAACATCTACTAGGTATCACTGACATACATCCTGCAGGTATCACTGACATACATCTGACCAGGTATCCCCATGACTAAGGCCTGATACCAGGTATCACTGACATACATCCTGACCAGGTTACGACATACATCATCCTGACTCAAGTATCACTGACATACATCCTGACAGGTATCACTGACATCTCCTGACCAGGTATCACTGACATACAGTCCTGAACTCAGGTATCACTGACATACATCCTGACCAGGTATCACTGAATACATCCTGACCAGGTATCACTGACATATCCTGACCATACACTCCTGACATACATCCTGACTAGGTATCACTGACATACATCCTGACCAGGTATCACTGACATAATCCTGACTAGGTATCACTGACATAATCCTGACTAGGTATCACTGACATACATCCTGACCAGGTATCACTGACATACATCCTGACTAGGTATCACTGACATACATCCTGACCAGGTATCGCTGACATAATCCTGACCAGGTATCACTGACATACATCCTGACCAGGTATCACTGACATACATCCTGACCAGGTATCACTGACATACATCCTGACTCAAGTAATAATGAAGACTTGTATGAGGGAACTGGAGCACCTAGAGGAGCTTCATCGTTGACAACCAACATGGGTTCAGGGACTGGAGGTCCTCACAGGCTACTAGAGTTACATGACATTAACACTGATACTCAGCAAGACAGGTATGCGTGGACTGCATCTTCCTTGACTGCAAAACAACATTTTATGAACTGATGTACATGCCAGAAAACCAAGCAGGGGTAAGTGTCATTCCTATGGTGTTTCAAGGAGTACTTGAGAGACAGAAGACAGTGACACTACAGGAGAAAATGTCAGGTTGGGCGAGAGTAACAAGTGGGGTCCCCCAATAATCATTACTATGGGTCATTATAGTGTTCCTGGAAGTCTTCAAGAAGAATCAGATAGGTTAGTCAAATAAGTGACTGTTGCAGTTCAAACCAAATCAATACAAGGTCAAGTAATTCAATGAAGGGGAGAGAAGACTGGAGACTTTGAACACACTGCAACGAAACAAACCACAAAAAATCGACGACAGAAACGGATATGGTATTGAATATTACACCGAGTATGAAAACATAGCCAGATGTAGCTTTTCTTCCCACTCTGTAAATATCCTATAGAATAGAGAGAACCTAACGAATATCATTATGACCTTGATGAACCTAAAGAGGTTCCTAACAAAGGTATCCACAGAACAGAAAAGTTGTCCCAATGAAGAATAAAAAGGCACAATACCGTGACTGGAACAGTACACAAATAACGCGCACCTGGGAAACGTATGACAACGTTACGGTCCGATTTGGACGATAAACTAGTCACACAGCAAAGAGTTGATGATGGGTGATTCACAGGAGGTTGGCCCTTGGCACGGGCCTTTTCCAAATGGCGACCCGTCTTAGGTTCCCCGCTGAGGGGGAGGCACAGCTTTACTTCAGGATCTTCAGGTGGATGAAGACACCGCCCGCTTGCGGGAGCAGCGCGAAGAAAAGGTAGCCAGAATATATACGAAAGGAGGAAATAGTATTATTGTGGTGATAGTAGTGGCAGAAATAGTATTGCAACAGTGGTAGAGGTGGCAATAAGAGGGTAGTATTAGTGGTAGTGAAAAAAAGGTCAGAGGGCTGAGACTTAGCGAAGAGATAATTAGTAGTAGTAATAGTGAAGGTAGTACAAGAACAAGAAAAAAGAGGAGCACTGTAAGAGCTAATGACCCATGAGGGTAAGACCAAATTACGATGGAACAAAAACTCCATAGGACAGAAGGCACCCAGGCAGAAGACAGGAAAAGTATTAAAAATATAAGAAATGAGATGTAAAGTGAGGAGATAAAGATCAGGTCAAGTCATGACTTATTAGTGTACACTCCCCCAATATTAGTGTACACTCCCCCAATATTAGTGTACACTCCCCCAATATTAGTGTACACTCCCCCAATATTAGTGTACACTCCCCCAATATTAGTGTACATTCCCCCAATATTAGTGTACACTCCCCCAATATTAGTGTACACTCTCCCAATATTAGTGTACACTCTCCCAGTATTAGTGTACACTCCCCCAATATTAATGTACACTCTCCCAATATTAGGACTCAAGGCTGTGACTCGTGGCGAAACGTTTTCTTTGATGAGTTCCGAAAGTTTTTCTACTCCCAGAGCCCGGCCTTGGGCCAGGCTCATCTGGTGTTTGCTTGGTCACCTAGGCTGTTGCTGCTGGTGGCCCACTGACCCACATATCCATCACAGCCTGGTTGATCTGGCACCTGGTGAAGATACTTGTCCAGTTTCCTCTTGAAGACTTCTACACTTGTCCCAGCAGTGTAGGGCAAGATGTTGAATATAATCTGGGACCACGAATGTTGATACAGTGTTTCCTTATTGTGCCCACGGCACCCCTGCTTTTCACTCGGTTTATTTTGCATTTCCTCCCATCTCTCACACTCCAGTATGTTGTTATGGCAGTGTACAGATTTGCGACAAGTCCCTCAAGTACTTTCCAATTATATATTTAAGACTTTAAGGCGTGCTTAAAGACGTCTTAAATGTGTTGATCAGTATACATGTGACTTTACATACGATACAAATTTGAGGTTAAAGTTGCCTCTTTATCCTTACAAACAACAGACATACTGATGCATAAATATGCACACGTGAACACTAACAACAAACTTTCTCTTTTTCCTTTCCTCGCCTCTCTCTCTCCTTCCCTCCATCTCTCCCCTTCCCCTCCCTCCCCACTCTTAACCTCCCTCACCTTCTTTCTCCTCCTGCCTCTCTACCTCCCTCCCTCTCACACACTGCATCATTCTACACGCCATAAAGGTAACATGGTGGAGTGTTGTTGTTCACTGTGGGAGAGGTACTTCAATGATTCCATCTGCTTTATCTCCCTCTCCCACCACTAGTTTCACGCCTCTCTTTCTTCTTCCTGTTTTCTTTCCCCCAGGTTTTTGTTACTCGCTAACTCTGGCACTCTCATTCATTAAACCCCTTCTTTAAACCCCCTCTTACCCCTTCTTTAAACCCCCTCTTACCCTTCTTTAAACCCCCTCTTACCCCTTCTTTAAAAACCTTACTCCTTCTTTAAACCCCCTCTTACCCCTTCTTTAAACCCCCTCTTACCCCTTCTTTAAATACCTTACTCCTTCTTTAAACCCCTCTTATTCCTTCTTTACTCACCCTCAATTACTGAGAAACTATTAATCTTCTTTCATTTGCCATTCATCCATCCTTGCTACCTTCCCGCCCTCAATTACTGAGAAACTATTAATCTTCTTTCATTTGCCATTCATCCATCCTTGCTACCTTCCCGCCCTCAATCCTTCCCTCCCTCTATCCCCCCTCTCTCTCTACTCTTCTATCAGTTATTTTCTTTCTTCATCTCTCATTGACTCTGCAGCTTTTTTTTATCAAGTCTCTCTTTCCTTACCCTCCATACTAATATATATCCACCAGTCTCTAACTCACTCTCTTCCTACATACTCTCTCTCTCTCCCTGCCTCCCTCACTCTCCCTCCCTGCCTATCGACCCTGAGTCACCCTCACTACTGTCAAAATTAAGTCAGTCGGTGTCTGCCTTCGCTGCTCTAACTGTCTCAGCCTCCAGCCAATTTTTAGCAAAACTGGGAACACCTGCATTGTTCAGCTACCCTTGTTCATTATAGTGGGAACACCTGCATTGTTCTGCTACCCTTGTTCAGTATAGTGGGAACACCTGCATTGTTCTGCTACCTTGTTCAGTATAGTGGGAATACCTGCATTGTTCACCTACCCATTTTCAGTATAGTGGGAACACCTGCAGTGTTCTGCAACCTATGGTGGTGACACCATACTGAACACTGTGTTCCATCAGACTGTTCCATCAGACTATCACCAGACTGTACCACCAGACTGTTCCATCAAACTGTACCACCAGACTGTCCCAATAGACTGTACCATCAGACTGTACCACCAGACTGTACCACCAGACTGTTCCATCAGACTGTCCCAACAGACTGTTCCATCAGACTGTCCCAACAGACTGTGGGTTTCATGCATGTCATAACATGTGTCAGAGATGGGTGACAGGAGATATTGCTAAACATTCCGGTATGGGTTCAGAAAGGGGTGCAGGGTGGGCAGTAGTCCTAGGAGTGAGAGGGTGTATGGGGAGGGTTATGGGGGAAGGGTTATGGGGGAAGGTGATTGGGAGGGTGATGGAGGAGGGTGTTGGAGGAGGGTGATGGAGGAGGGTGTTGGAGGAGGGTGATGGAGGAGAGTGATGGAGGAGAGTGATGGAGGAGAAGGGTGATGGGGAGGTACGTCAAGAGCTGCGTGTAGGTGAATTGTGACGTCATCGCAGACACACACCTATGGTGCCAGCTGAGGCCGCACCATCTGACGTGTGTATCACTTATTTGTACTCTCTCTCTCTCTCTCTCTCTCTCTCTCAATATATATATATATATATATATATATATATATATATATATATATATATATATATATATATATATATATATACGCACTCTCCTATATGTACCCATACGTATTCAATTATATGTGTTTACAGGGGTTGAGTCTTAGCTCTTGGCCCTGCCTCTCAACTTACTGCTTGCCACATTCATTCCCTGATAACATCGTGAGCACTGTCGTAGCTACTCGTAAAACTATTTATGGAGTCTGCCTCCACCACTTATTCGTCTAGGTCGTTCCGTTTCCCAGCCACTCTGAGACTTAAGAAGTACTTCCTGACATCCCTATGACTCACATGCGTCTTTAACTTCCAACTGTGCCCTCGAGTTCGTGTTTCTCACCTCTCAAATAATTATATATAATCTATTCTTGTTTACTCTATCACTTCCACTAAATATTTTTTATGTTGTTATCATGTCTCTCCTAATTGTTGTTGCATACCTCTCCACTTTCTCCAGTTTCTTAACCATTTTTAGGTGTGTGTGTGTGTGTGAGAGAGAGAGAGAGAGAGAGAGAGAGAGAGAGAGAGAGAGAGAGAGAGAGAGAGAGAGAGAGAGAGAGAGAGAGAAACAAATATCACCATTAGACCACAAGGAATTCAACACCTTCAAGCAAGCTGATACTTTTAATTTCTTTCCTTCAGCCAGATGTCAAACTTGGACCAGGTATCGTAGAGGATCTAAGTTGACACAGGTATCGTAGAGGGTCTAAGTTGACACAGGTATCGTAGAGGGTCTAAGTTGACACAGGTATCGTATTGGATCTAAGTTGACACAGGTATCGTATTGGATCTAAGTTGACACAGGTATCGTAGAGGATCTAAGTTGACACAGGTATCGTAGAGGGTCTAAGTTGACACAGGTATCGTAAAGGATCTAAGTTGACACAGGTATCGTAGAGGATCTAAGTTGACACAGGTATCGTATTGGATCTAAGTTGACACAGGTATCGTAGTGGTTCTAAGTTGACACAGGTATCGTATTGGAGCTAAGTTGACACAGGTATCGTATTGGATCTAAGTTGACACAGGTATCGTAGACCTAAATTGGCACAGATATAGTAGGGGAGTCCTCTTCCAGGGAAAATGTTGGCCCCATGTCATCAGATGGTGGTGTCTCAGGTTTGGCTGTGGTGGACTGTGGTGCAGTTCTAGGATCTGCACAGACTAGGAATACATCCAGCACGAATTGTACCCAGCCAAAAACAAAATGGTGTAAATACTATGTTTGGGGCATCTGCAAACATGGAATATCATGGCAAACGAATGGGACATGCAACTTTGAGCATCCCAAAAACTGCCGCGACCTCCTGTCTAAAGGAGTGTGTCATTCTACCTCATGCAAATTCTTCCACCCTTGAAAAACAATGTTACAATACCAATTGTTCCGCATACCACCTAAAAGGAACCAGGAGGCACATACCCCATACAACAAACCATAGTAGTTATGGTAGTTATGACAACCCCATCCCAAGTGATTTTTTAGTGGTAAGAAACGAAGAAAAAAAATGGAAAGAGGTAACCAAAATCGTCCACAACATTGGAGCCTTGTTAGACTGGAGGCACAGCCAGTGGCCCCTCCGGATCCACAACTACTGATGCCAACAATGAAATATCCCCAACAAACATGCAACAAAACCTCATTTATATTTGGTAATATACAGGGCCTTAAGCCATCTACCAACAACAAAATTCCTTTCATTAGTGGGCTTCTAGGGGAGTCAAATGCAGTGTTTGCAGCCTTCACAGAGACCCACGCAAAAGATTACTTTGACAGTGAAATATGGATACCTAGGTATAACCTTTTCAGATGCGACAGAAAGAACAGGCAACAAGGGGGGGTTGGCCTGTATGTCAAAGAGTCGCTCATTTGCACAGAGATACTGAACACCACAAATAATGTAGTTGAAGTTCTGACAATAAAAATCGAGAACCAAAACCTAGTCAGTGTGCTTGTATATAAGCCACCAGATGCAACTTCCCAACAGTTCAAAGAACAACTATCAAAAATTGACTCCTGTATGGAAAACCTTCCAGCCCCATCCCCAAACATCTTGCTGCTTGGTGACTTCAATCTTAGACATACAAAATGGAAGAATATAGCAAATAATGTTGTAGCAGTAATAATCCCTGGAGGGAGCTCAGATGAAAAGTTACACACACATGAGCTGCTAAATTTCTGCAACAAACACACCCTAAGTCAGCAGATAGTGGAGCCAACGAGACTAGAGAACACACTAGACCTTATCTTCACAAATAATGAGGACCTGGTAAGAAACATAATATAAAAAACAACAAATTCTGATCACAATCTAATCAAAGTCCAGACGTACATGCACAGGAGTCCTGATCAGCAAAACACATAGCTATGAGGGTACCTTTACCAAATTCAACTTCAACAACAAGAACATCAACTGGGATTTGGTAAACTACGCCCTAAATGAAACATGTTGGGAAGATATCTTGAATTACATGAACCCTAACCAGTGCCTTGAAAATATCAACCTTCTGGTAGCTGAAGTATGTTCAAGGCATATTCCTGTACGAAAAAAGAAGAGAAGAAGTAAACAGGAGAGAGACGCTCCCTATACAGGAGAAGACGAAGAATCACTGAGCTCCTCAAGAATGCCTGACTAGCTGATTCACGGAAGGAAGCGCTAACCAGGGAAGTGGAAAATATTGAGCTAAAATTAAAGGACTCATACAGGATCCAGGAGAGTCAAAAGGAGCTAAAAGCGATTAGTGAAATTGAAAGAAATTCCAAAAATTTCTTTTCATATGCCAAAAACAAAGCAAAAACCACTTCTAGTATAGGGCCCCTGCTCAGACAAGACGGATGTAAAGACAGATGACAACAAAAAAATGAGTGAGATACTGAAATCTCAATATGACTCTGTGTTCAGCGAACCACTAATCCGTCTAAAGATAGACAATCCAAACAATTTTTTCATGAATGAGCCCCAAAACCCTGCCAATGTATGCCAAATTTCTGGCATAACCCTAACTCCTCTAGACTTTAAGAAAGCCATCGACGACATGCCCATGGACTCAGCCCCAGGCCCAGACTCGTGGAACTCTGTGTTCATTAAGAACTGCAAGAAACCCCTCTCACCGGCTCTAAGTATGCTATGGAGAAGGAGCTTAGACACAGGTGAGATTCCACAGTCACTAAAAACAACAGATATAGCCCCACTCCATAAAGGTGGCAACAAAGCAGTAGCTAAGAACTATAGACCAATAGCTTTAACGTCCCATATCATAAAAATCTTTGAAAGAGTTCTAAGAAGCAGAATAGCAAACCACCTGGACTCCCAAAAATTGCACAACCCAGAGCAACATGGTTTCAGAGCAGGTCGCTCCTGCCTCTCACAACTGCTAGACCACTATGATATGGTCTTAGATGCTCTGGAAAACAAACATAATGCAGATGTAGTATACACAGATTTTGCAAAAGCCTTTGACAAGTGCGATCAAGGTGTAATAGCACACAAAATGCGTGCTAAAGGGATAACTGGCAAAGTAGGCAGATGGATCTTCAACTTCCTAACCAATCGAACACAAAGAGTAGTGGTAAACAGAGTTAAATCAGATGCTGCCATAGTAAAGAGCTCTGTCCCACAAGGCACAGTACTCGCACCTATCCTGTTCCTCATTCTCATATTAGACATAGACAGAGATGTGAACCATAGAACTGTATCATCCTTTGCAGATGATACTAGGATCTGCATGAGAGTGTCATCCATTGAGGACACGGTAAAACTCCAAGAAGATATAAACCAAGTTTTCCAATGGGCAACAGAGAACAATATGATGTTCAATGAAGACAAACTCCAACTACTCCGTTATGGAAAACTGGAGGAAATAATAGCTAGGACTGAGTATATTACAGACTCCAATCACACAATAGAGCGGGAAAGCAATGTGAAGGACCTGGGTGTGGTAATGTCCGAAGACCTCACCTTCAAGGACCACAACAATGCCACTATTACATCTGCGAGGAAACTGATAGGATGGATAATGAGAACATTCAAGACAAGAGATGCTAAGCCAATGATGATCCTTTTTAAATCACTTGTTCTCTCTAGGCTAGAATACTGCTGTACATTAACATCCCCATTCAAGGCAGGTGAAATTGAAGATCTAGAGAATGTACAGAGAACCTTTACTGCACGTATAAGTTCCATCAAACACCTTAACTACTGGGAACGCCTGGAAGCACTAGACTTATATTCACTGGAGCGCAGGCGAGAGAGATATATCATAATCTACACCTGGAAGATTCTGGAGGGACTGGTCCCTAATATGCACACATAAATCACTCCATACGAAAGCAAAAGACTTGGCAGACGGTGCAACGTACCCCCAGGGAAAAGTAGGGGCGCCACTGGTACACTAAGAGAAAACACAATAAGTGTCCGGGGCCCAAGACTGTTCAACAGCCTCCCACCAGCCATAAGGGGCATTACCAGTAGACCTTTGGTTGCCTTCAAGAAGGAGCTGGACAGATACCTAAAGTCAGTGCCAGATTAGCTGGGCTGTGGTTCGTACGTTGGACTACGTGCAGCCAGCAGTAACAGCCTCGTTGATCAGGCCCTGATCCACCGGGAGGCCTGGTCATAGACCGGGCCGCGGGGACGTCGATCCCCGGAATACCCTGCAGGTAGACTCCAGGTAGGTAGGTATCGTTGAGGACCTAAGTTGGCACAGGTATCGTAGAGGACCTAAGTTGACAGAGGTGTAACAGAGAACGTCACAAGTTGCGGCAAACTTGGCACTCCTGAAGCGTGAGTGCAACTTCCAACCCTGGCAATGTTTGTAGGCATCAGACTCAACAAGCAACCATGCACGGTGCACGGTACTACACACGGTGCACGATACTACACACGGTGCACGGTACTACACACGGTGCACGGTACTACACACGGTGAACGGTACTACACACGGTGCACGGTACTACACACGGTGCACGGTACTACACATGGTGCACGCTACAACACACGGTGCATGGTATTACACAATGCATGGTACTACAGTGCACGGTACTATACACAGTGCACAGTACTACAATGTACAGTACTACAGTGCACAGTACTGCAATATACAGTACTACACAGTGCACGGTGGTACACACAGTGCACAGTACTACATACTTACTCTCCCTCCATCCTCTTCCCTCCTTCCTCTCACATTTCACCCCCCTTATATCCTTCTTCCTTCCCCTCCCTCCTCCTCCTATCTTCTTCAGCCACGTCAGAGTAACTCCAGAAGCATCATTCATATACGATTGGATCCTCAGTCACTGAGCACTTCAAGGAGACTTGAAATGCCTCCCTCCCTCACTCTCTCTCCCTCTTTTTTCTCCTGGTGACGTCACAACCGCCTTCGTCAGAGGCAAATCCGTATTTTCGCATCGATCCACGAACGTTCATTAGGGTGAAGTTTCTTCCCAGCAACTCCAAATGGCTTTGTTAACTGTTGTTTGCTCTAAGCTCTGCATTTAACATATGTCTGGGCCATGATAACAAGCCATAACTTTGCCTGGTGTTTATCTACGTCTGGGCCATGATAACAAGCCATAACTAAGTCTGGTGTTTATCTATGTCTGGGTCATTATAACAAGATATAAAAATTATGAGGAGGTGGAAATTAACAGAGATATTACATACAGTCGAGGAACAAGAACAATGATGTACACTCAGTAACAAGAACAATGTTATATACGATGTTATTAAATATTATTAAAAATGTTATTTATTAAACTTTAATATTAGAAGACAACAATAATGATGACGCGCGCGCGCGCGTGTGTGCGTGTGTGTGTGTGTGTGTGTGTACTCACCTATTTGTACTCACCTATTTGTGGTTGCAGGGGTCGATTCATAGCTCCTGGCCCCGCCTCTTCACTGATTGCTACTAGGTCCTCTCTCTCCCTGCTCCATGAGCTTTATCAAACCTCGTCTTAAAACTATGTATGGTTCCTGCCTCCACTACGTCGCTTTCTAGGCTATTCCACTTCCTGACAACTCTATGACTGAAGAAATACTTTCTAACATCCCTTTGACTCATAGGAGTCTTCAACTTCCAATTGTGACCCCTTGTTTCTGTGTCCCCTCTCTGGAACATCCTGTCTCTGTCCACCTTATCTATCCCTCGCAGTATTTTATATGTCGTTATCATGTCTCCCCTAACCCTCCTGTCCTCTAGTGTCGTCAGGCCGATTTCCCTTAACCTTTCTTCGTAGGACAATCCCCTTAGCTCTGGGACTAGTCTTGTTGCAAACCTTTGCACTTTCTCTAATTTCTTGACGTGCTTGACCAGGTGTGGGTTCCAAACTGGTGCTGCATACTCCAGTATGGGCCTGACGTATATGGTGTACAGAGACTTGAACGATTCCTTAGTGAGGTATTGGAACGCTATTCTTAGGTTTGCCAGCCGCCCGTATGCTGCAGCAGTTATCTGATGGATGTGTGCCTCAGGAGATGTGCTCGGTATTATGCTCACCCCAAGATCTTCTTTGCCCTTTCCCGATCTTCATGACTTTACATTTGGCAGGGTTAAATTCAAGGAGCCAGTTACTGGACCAGGCTTGTAGCCTGTCCAGGTCTCTTTGTAGTCCTGCCTGATCCTCGACTGATTTAATTCTTCTCATTAACTTCACATCATCTGCAAACAGGGACACTTCTGAGTCTATCCCTTCCGTTATGTCATTCACATATACCAAAAACAGTACAGGTCCTAGGACTGACCCCTGTGGAACCCCATCGTCACAGGTGCCACTCTGACACCTCGTCACGTACCATGACTCGTTGTTGCCTCCTGTCAGATATTCTATGATCCATTGCAGTGCCTTTCCTGTTACGTGTGCCTGATCCTCTAGCTTTTGCATTAACTTCTTGTGAGGAACTGTGTCGAACGCCTTCTTGCAGTCAAGAAAATGCAGTCTATCCACCCTCTCTCTCTCGTGCCTTACTTATGTTACCTTGTCATAAAACTCCAGTAGGTTTGTGACACAGGATTTTCCTTCCCTGAAACCGTGTTGGTTGTCGTTTATAAGCTTGTGTCTTTCTAGGTGCTCCACCACTCTCCTCTTGATGATCTTCTCCATGACTTTGCATACTATACACGTCAGTGACACAGGTCTGTAGTTTAATGCCTCGTGTCTGTCTCCTTTCTTAAAAATTGGGACTACATTTGCCATCTTCCACACCTCAGGTAGTTGCCCAGTTTCAATGGATATGTTGAAGATTTTTGTTAGTGGCACACTCAACATCTCTGCTCCGTCTCTAAGGACCCACGGAGAAATGTCAGGACCCACCGCTTTTGAGGTATCGAGTTCACATAGCAGCTTCTTCACCTCCTCCTCGGTTGTGTGCATTTCATCCAGCACTTGTTGGTATACCTCCCTATTCTGAATTCCTGTAGTCCTTCCTGTCTCCTCTGTAAATACTTCTTTACATCTCATGTTGAGCTCCTCACATACTTCTTGGTCGTTTCTTGTGAACTCCCCACCTTCCTTCCTCAGCCTGATTACCTGGTCCTTGACTGTTGTTTTCCTCCTGATGTGGCTATACAACAGCTTCGGGTCAGACTTGACTTTTGATGCTGTCATTTTCGTATTGTCGCTGAGCCTCCCTTCTTACCTGTGCATATTCGTTTCTGGCTCTTCGGCTAATCTCTTTATTTTCCTGGGTCCTTTGTCTTCTGTACTTTTTCCATTCTCTAGTGCACTTAGTTTTTGCCTCCCTACATCTTTGGGTGAACCAAGGACTCTTTCTGGTCTTCCCATTACTTCTGTTTTCCTTGGGAACAAACATCTCCTCTGCCTCTTTGCATTATGTTGTCACATAGTCCATCATTTCTTTTACTGGTTTTCCTGCCAATTCTCTCTCCCACTGAACGTCTTGGAGGAAGTTCCTCATGCCTGTGTAGTCCCCCTTTTGTAGTTTCGTTTTCCCTTCCTGTTCCCTCTCCACTTGTAGCTCAACTATATAATCAAAACACAGAACCAAATGATCACTAGCTCCATGGGCCTTTTATACGTGATATCCTCGATGTCCGAACTACTCAAGGTGAATATTAGATCCAGTCTTGCTGGATCATCCTCACTCTCTCTCTGGTAGTGTCTCTAACATGTTGATGCATGAGGTTTTCCAGTACCACATCCATCATCTTGGCTCTCCATGATTCAGGACCCCATGGGGCTCCAGGTTTTTTCCCAATCAATCTCCTTGTGATTGAAATCACCCATAACTAGTAACTTTGCTCTCCCCATGTGAGCTCTTCTGGCCACCTCGGCTAGTGTGTCTACCATTGCTCTGCTACTCTCGTCGTATTCTTATCTTGGCCTCCTGCAGTTCTGTGGTGGGTTGTACATTACAGTGTGTGTGTGTGTGTGTGTGTGTGTGTGACTACAGTATCAGACACTCCACTATGGAAAACTGTGGTGTTTACAACTGGAACGAAGTATACAAAACTGTTACCACGTAAGTGAGCAGAGCATTAATGTGAGGGACACAGGAGTGGTAATGTTAAGTCAGGTTTAACATTCAAGTATCACAACACTTCTGTTATCACCCCAGCAAGGAAAATAACAGGTTGGAGAAATAGAACCTTCAGAGCAAGAGATGCTAAGGCAATGATTACATTCTTAAGTCACTTATTCTCTCTAGGCTGGAAGACTTGTATACTAACAGCTCCTTTTAAGGAAGGCGAGAACTTAGCTCTGGACAGTGTGAGAAGAACTTTCACTGCGCTTATAACTTCAATCTAGCAGCTAATGGGAACAGTAATGTACTCCTTGGAATGCAGGAGAGAAAGATTCATCATAATTTACACTTGGAAAAATCTTGAGGATTGAATCCAAATGTCAACACTGAAATTACTAACTGCCACGAGACAAACTTTTTATTCAGTAGTTCTAACTTTCAAGAATTACAAGGTTACCTTCCTCCAAGACACTAAAATTTAAATCAGAATGAACATAAATGCGATAGAAAACAGAGAGGCAGAACTGTTTCCTACGGTGATAGATTAAAGGCACTGGAAAGTTAACCAAGTTAGTACCTAAGCATTCACCAGTGGTGCCACCGGTGAATGCGTATTGCTGACCGACAGCCTCGTCACGAGGATTTTACAAGGATTATGAAAGGTATCTGAGAAGGACTCAGTGAGAGGTATTTGAGAAGGCCCCGGTGAGAGGTATTTGACAAGGACCCAGTGAGAGGTATTTGACACGGACCCAGTGAGAGGTATTTGACAAGGACCCAGTGAGAGGTATTTGACAAGGACCCAGTGAGAGGTATTTGACAAGGACCCAGTGAGAGGTATTTGACACGGACCCAGTGAGAGGTATTTGACACGGACCCAGTGAGAGGTATTTGACACTGACCCAGTGAGAGGTATTTGACAAGGACCCAGTGAGAGGTATTTGACAAGGACCCAGTGAGAGGTATTTGACAAGGACCCAGTGAGAGGTATTTGACAAGGACCCAGTGAGAGGTATTTGACAAGGACCCAGTGAAGGTATTTGACAAGGACCCAGTGAGAGGTATTTGACACGGACCCAGTGAGAGGTATTTGACAAGGACCCAGTGAGAGGTATTTGACAAGGACCCAGTAAGAGGTATTTGACACGGACCCAGTGAGAGGTATTTGACACGGACCCAGTGAGAGGTATTTGACACGGACCCAGTGAGAGGTATTTGACACGGACCCAGTGAGAGGTATTTGACAAGGAACCAGTGAGAGATATTTGACAAGGACCTAGTGAGAATTATTTGACAAGGACCTAGTGAGAGGTATTTGACAAGGACCTAGGTGAGAGGTATTTGACAAGGACCTAGTGAGGTATTTGACAAGGACCTGGTGAGGGGATTTCCTGGAGACATACTTTACATAGTTGATATTTTCCCAGCCAAGGTTTCCTTGAGTGGTAATGTCAGCCGAAACTGATATAGGCTGAGTTGATAATAGTCACTTTCTTCTACTGGGACAAGTGGGGCAGCAGAAGCAGCAGTTAAGAAAAAAACCACACCACCAACATCCGAAACAGCAGCAGCAGTACCACCACCAACTGAGGCAGTAGAGCGGCATCCAACAGCATCTGCCACCAGCTAAGACAGCAGCCACCAGCAACAGCAGCAACAGCTGAGGCGCATCCAGCAGCACCACCACCAGCTAAGGCGAAGCCACCAGCAGCAGCAGCGAGGCAGCATCCAGCAGCAAAGCAGCAGCGCTGAGGCAGCAGCAACAGCAGCAGCAGCTGAGGCGCATCCAGCGCAACTAAGGCAGCAGCTGAGGCGGCATCCATCATCAGCAGCTGAGGCGGCATCCAGCGCAACCAGCGCAGCTGAGGCGGCATCCAGCAGCAGCCACGAGCAACAGCAGCGCAGCTGAGGCAACATCCAGCAGCCACCAGCAACAGCAGACTAAGGCAGCAGCTGGGGGCAGCATCCACAGCAGCCACCAGCAACAGCAGCAACAACAGCAGCAGCTAAGTCAGCATCCACCAGCAACAGCAGCTAAGGCGGCATCTACAAACAACAGCAGCAGTAGCAGCTAAGACAGCATCCACCAGCAACAACAGCAGCAGCTGAGGAAGCATCCACCATCAACAGCAGCCAAGGTAGCAGCCACCAGCAGCAGCTAAGGCAGCATCCACCAGCAGCAGCAGCCAAGGTGCAGCCACCAGCAGCAGCAGCTAGGCAGCATCCACCAGCAGCAGCAGCCAAGGCGGCACCACGCAGCAGCAGCCAAGGCAGCACCACCAGCAGCAGCAGCCAAGGTGCAGCCACCAGCGGCAGCCAAGGTAGCAGCCACCAGCAGCAGCAGCCAAGGCAGCAGCCACCAGCAGCAGCAGCCAAGGTAGCAGCCACCAGCAGCCACTACCACATATAGTCTTGAGACTCGTCAATGTTCCTGAGCAGCTGGGACACCTTTGACGTCCTGCCAGCAGCCACCTGCCCTGCTTGGCTGCTTGCCCCTAGTTCTCTGCTATATTCTTATTCCCTGCTTGCATCCTTGCTTGCCTGCTTGCCTACCTGCTTTCCAGCCAGCCTGCTACCTGCCTGCCACTACTTCTCATACACCCATGAACTAACTGCCTTCTAGTTCAGTCAATTTATAGTTTGACATGGAAGAAATTACACAAGAAATAATGTCTGTGGTAATTTATTCCTAAGACATACCCAACAACATGTAGCATAAGAAAAATGTCGAATCTGTAATCCTTTCTTAAAAATAATCTCCATTTTTATATAATAGAGGATTACAAATTCGACATTTTCTTTATATCATCAATGAGGTCAGTCTTACTCATGTTTGTATGTGTTGCATAGTTTAGCAACCTCAGCATATTTTATGCAATGTATTTTTTTGGGGGTCAGACTAATATTTAGATTTTCAATTAATTTTTTGTCCCTCTTGCAAAATAACTTCCTGAATGAGAGACTGTCAGCGTAACACAGTGCACAGCACCTGCAACCAATTTTATAGGTGGGAAAGACCAAGAAAATTGCAAGAATTCAAGGTCGCGGTGATATAAACCATCACCAACTGCGGAATTATGTTCTGGAACATGGAATAATATTGTACATATATATTACATATTGGAAATTACAGTACACATTAATTAAACATGAGAAAATAAAGTAGATAAACAAACTAGGAAGGAGTTGATGTTATGTCCTGCATGAATCGGTCACTTGTTTGTTTACTGTCTCTAAACAATTACAACAATTGGTATTAATAAAGAACAAATTGTTGGAACCTATAATCGGATGAGGTGTTCCGTAAGTGTTGAATCATGTTAAACAAGTATCAGTGTGTATCAGTGTATGTTCAGACTGGACAGTATGGACTGTGTGGTCTGCAATTAGCCTCTGCTAAACCTTCAACCAACTCTGATGCTTCCAGAGAACAGCACTGGAACCAACCAAGCAAGTGGAGTAACCTAGACAACATCTGCAAGGGATTCTGCGCATTAACAACGCAGACCCTCCATGATAAGGGGAATTACCACCCAATCCTGGTTGTCTTCAAGAGGAACTTATAAGTTTCTCAAACTAGTTCCTGATCAGCTAGGCTTGCGGTGCGTACCTTCGGGTGCGTGCAGCCAGCACCAATAATCAGGTGAATGAGGCCAGCAACCGGGCCAAGGAGACCCAGGAATTGCAGACAAATCAGTGAGAGATGAGCAAGTGGATTCCTTCCTAGACTTTCTCAACTTATTAATATCCCTCAAAACTGTTTCATATGCTTAAGCCAAATTTGCTGATAAAGACAAACTCGCTTACTCTCTCACTGTCTCTTTTTTCGCACACCCTCAGGGCTCCTTTAACCTCTCTTTTCTCTTCATATACTCTTCCTTCTTTATCTCACTTTTTACATTGTCAAAGACCCTCATATCCTAACTTTGTTCCCCATATCGCTCTCTCTACCTCAGTATTGTACCAGTCATTCTTCTTCCACCCGCATACACCCTCCGATAACTGCATGCTTCTGCCCACCATCCTAGCAGTGAACTCTCAACACAAACTGTTGCCGAATGTGAGTGGCGGTGGTAGATGTACGGATGGTATGTTTTGGAATGAGTGGTATGGCATGGTATTGTATGGAATGGTATGGATGGGGATGGTGAGTGGTGAAGTATAGGGTTGTGGAGTAGAACATGTAGGGTTAGTTGGTACATTAGATTTAAAGCTTATCGACTACAAGAGGACAATTGAGGCTGCATAACACTTGCTCACCACCAGTCAAGGATAATTT